>ML686047.1:6111630-6137273 GCA_007922175.1 Pelusios castaneus
CCAACTCTGGTCAGAGCCATAGCTCCATCCTGCTCCACCCCAGCCCAGCCCAACTCTGGTCAGAGCCATAGCTCCATCCAGCTCCACCGCCAGCCCAACTCCGGTCAGAGCCATAGCTCCATCCTACTCCACCGCCAGCCCAACTCTGGTCAGAGCCATAGCTCCATCCTGCTCCACCGCCAGCCCAACTCTGGTCAGAGCCATAGCTCCATCCTGCTCCACCACCAGCCCAGCTCTGGTCAGAGCCATAGCTCCATCCAGCCCCTGCTCCACCTGCAGCCCAGCTCTGCCCTCAGTCCCTCTCAGCCCCCAGACAAGCTCCACTTGTAGCCCCAGCTCCTCGTCGATCCCCAGTTCCAATGCCACTGTCACCCCAAGCTCCTCTACTGAACCAGCTGTTTAGAACGGGAGACCCAGACAGATTCCATTACTGGTAAGTGGGGAGGGGACACAAGAGAAAGAGTCTAGACACCACTGCTTTCTTAGGCTTTGAAAGCCTGGCATTCTCCTATTGCACATATGGCACCATTTCACCCTCTTCTTAAATACAACCCTCTGATGTGAAATGCAAGAGCTGCCCAAATGCTTACAGAAACCATGCACAATAGTTTAGAAATAGAGGAGGAAGTTAACAGAATATTTAATCTCACTGAAACAACCCTGTTCATTTCTGCAAGTTAGGTAAAATGTAAGTACCAAAGTTGAAAACTGTCTGAGACGCTGGGCTTAGCACTTTTGCTAGATGTACCATAGGATTTAGACCCACAAACATTCAGTTCTTTGGTTTCACAATTCATCCAGTGTGCCTTAGCACCTGGGACATTGGCTCAGTGCTTGATTAATGGAATTACTAGCATGATTTGTGCAGCACCTGCCTTTCTTCTGAGATTTCTTACATAAGGACTGATTTTATCCAATCTTGCTTGGTCTATAATGAGATCTATCCATCCATCTTGAGGTTCTGTGGTTACAGGTTGTTAAACTATTTCCAATTTTCATATCTCAACATCAAACACATAGTCGTTACCCCACCCCCACCCCATCCCAGAAAAAGCCACCAAAAAGCCACAAACAACCAAAAATCCCCAACTTACTTGGTAGGATTTTCTCTCCAGGAGAGAGGACATTTGTGGCACGTGGCCCTTATAGTCATTAAAGTTCAGGGCCACAGTTGCCCCCAAACTGCTCTACTTGTCAACACATTACTTATCCTCAGGCCCTATACTGATTTTTTTGATTTTTTTTTGTCCATTGTTAGTTGTGAATGTTATGGCACAAATATTTAAATTATTTCTGCTATGTGCTGGGATCATCTTCTAACTCTGCCCTGGTTAATTCAGAGCAACAACAACCACAAAAATACAGTAAATAGAGGCAGGTGATTGTGCAGTTATTACTTACACTGTAAAATAACTGATGGTCAGAAGACAATATGTGATCATTCCCTGTATGTGCCAGACTTCTATGGCTTCCAACTCACACGTTAGGTACTTCTGTCTTCTGCTGTTAGTTGTCATTCTTCCTATTGCTCTTCCTCTTTCAAAAGTAAAATAGAGTAAAATTGGTTTGGTATAGTACCTTCTGTAGTTGAGGTGTTTGAGAGTGTTTTATGCCCTAATAAACTGAGTGCCATGATTTTATACAAATGGAGATCCCAGTATTATTTTTTCCTTGAGGACTTGGGAGAGAGTGCTTATTATTGAAGGGAACCTTACTAGTGTTTTCTCGTTTCTTTTTCTTCAAGGTGTTAATTTAATTTTGTCTGTTACAGAAAATTCCCACTCTTTCAAATAACGGATTATAATTGAGGGCTAAACAGCTTTAAAAATCTGCAATAGGGAGGTTAGATTTCTGAGTTTTTCCTATCAGTCCTCTTAAAAGATTAATTTAATAGACCAGTAGCTGAAAAAAAATCTTGCATGGATCTTGATCCTGCAAGGTGTCAATAGAAGTTGAAGGTGCTAAGTTCTTCACAGGAGGTCTCTGTACCTTGCAAGATGAAACCTACAATACTAATATTAATTTCCTCATATTTTCATTTCTTTCCTAATTTTCCTTCCTCTTTCCTCTAACCTTTTCCCCACTGACTTAGCGGGGGCCTTAATTGCCATCTTTCCCTGATCAGCTCCTTCTTTCCCAAGTACGTCCTCTCCCCTTCTCTCTTAGCAGCTCTTTGGGCAGAGCCTTGATTGCTTTGACAGCACCTGAGGTCGCACTTGTGCTGACTCTAGCCCCTAGCTTTTTAAAGCTACATGATCTCTATAGTCATGTAACACAATTCACTTTACCCTTCACCTTCTCACCCAACAGATCTTTTTCCAATGTCTATTTAGAATAATATTTGCTGACTTCAGTGACAAAAATACTTTTTTACTATTTTTAATTCCCGTGAGCCCTGCGAAGTCAATAAAGCTGAGGAGAACTGAGCAGGACTCTGTTTCTAGTTGTGCAGCACTGACAGACTGTTTGCTAAGTTCCAACCACAGAGCTAATAAGTTACATTTGTGCCTCAGCGAAGGTAATGAGATTGAGGGAGGATAACTGAGTTTATAAATTGGCCTGCATTCTTTTTATTAGTGATGATCCACAAGAAGAAGAGTCCTGCGCTTGACTCTCAGAACCCAGGCTGAGTTTGCAGGGGTGGCAGGTAGAAAAACATTTTTTGTGTTCTTTGAGTATATTTGATCTGAAAGACAGCGAAAGAGCATATACCCGGAACACCAGAGCACCATCTTTATAAAATAGCTTTTCTGATTAGAACTATACTCTAAAGCCCTACAATTTGTTGGTCTTCATCTTCAGGGCCCTGCATTATGATGAACATGCTCATGTTTCAGGAGGGTTTGGCATGGCTCCTCCCAAAGCCAGTGTTGAACTGAATTGAAATCATTGCAGAAAAATAGGAGCCACACCTTTATTGTGCTGTCAGAGGCAGGCTACTGGCTGAGTTGGACCACTGGTGTAATGCATCATAGCAATGCCC
Source organism: Pelusios castaneus (assembly GCA_007922175.1). NCBI lineage: Eukaryota > Metazoa > Chordata > Testudines > Pelomedusidae > Pelusios > Pelusios castaneus. Next base: position 6,114,614 of record ML686047.1, read on the forward strand.
CCATTACTACACTTCAGGGCATGCACTGATGCTGCTGCTTAGGAGTAAAGAACCGAGGAGCAACCATTTTACACAATAGTTCAGAGAGCCGTAGACATTAGAACATGTTTAATGAGAGAGGGCACATTGGGCCTCTCAATATTCTCTTTTCAAAAGGTAACACGAGATCTTTAACTTTACAGAAACCTCTTTGAAACAAACAGGCAGCAGAAGCATTGATTGAACATCTCATTCTGCAGTCTGCGCCCATGGTTCCAATAGCTCCTAATGCTCGGTAGAGCCAGATCTGGCTATGAGCCCAAGTCCTAACAATAATGAGCAAGTATCTCCATAAACAAAGAGAATTACCACTGAGAGGGAGAATTCAAAAGCTGGGCTGTATGTTTTCAGAAAATATATTTAGCTTTGTTTGTTTCTTGCTAATGTCCTAACATCAAGAAAGCATTATTTTCCTGGCACTCTTGTTGCTGCAATTCAGTAGTCCTCCTTGTAATTTGTTTCACAGAAAATCATACTGGGCACCAGAGTCTATAACAGTATTCGGAAGGTGGTTCAGAATGGAAGTATTTGCAATACAGTAAAATGCATTTAAAAGGTAGAAAGGACATCCAATAAATCCTCTTTGGGATTACAGAGTAAAGTGTCCATGTAATGGGACCTCTGAACCTTCTGTATATTGTACAGGCTTCCAGGCACATGACAGTGGAGACCAGTAAGGTAAGATGCACAGAATCTGCATTAACAAGGATCCTGGGACTTGCACACCCAGAATGAGGGTATGGAGGACCTGTGTACACTTTCTCCATCCCATCAGCTGAAGTAGCAACCTTAGATGGGTGCTTATCATAGTTCTTGTACTGGTTCTGGTCTTGATTTCACCTCCCCAAACTACACACACTTCACCATACAGCCACATTACTAGGCATTATGTGGATAAAGTGAATTTCACTCTGCAAGAGCAAAATTTCATTGAAGGTTCCTCATAACATTCTGTGAGTTAGGCATTGATCATGGCTCAAGGGCTATGTCTACACTTATTAACGTTAGTTAGAATTAGTTAATTCGAACTAACTAATTCAAACTAATTTTAGTTTGTTCGAATTAACTTAATTCAAACTTAATTAACTAATTCAAACTCATTTTAGTTTGTTCGAATTAACTTAATTCAAACTTAATTCAAACTGGCACTTGCTTAGTTCGAATTAGTCCGTTACATTAAGGTCAATGTGCCGGTTAGGTTGAACTAAGTGCTTAGTTCGAATTGACATGGCCACGTTGTGTTAATTCAAACTAACCAGTTCAAATTAAACGTTAGTCCGAAAAGTGTAAGCGAATGTATTAGTTCGAATTAAGGAAGCCCTTAATTCGAACTAATGAAAGCCAAGTGTGGCCAAGGCTTAAGTTAATTCGAATTAAGCTTCCTTAATTCAAACTAACTTGCCAGTGTAGACATAGCCAAGGACTTTACATTTTCTTTGCATTAACTGTTGACTTTCACAACTCATTTGAGGGCTTTTCACTAAATGCATGTCAGCAGGTTAGCTGAAAGTTAAAGATATTTTGTTTTAATCTTGTTTAACAAAGGTCATTAACTTCTTAAAGTTGCATCCATTTTAAAACCGGTTTAAAATTGTACCTCTCCCTCGGTCAGTGTTGTTTAATCCAGTATTTCTCAATCTTTAGTGGACTGCAGAACACCTAAAGGTATTAATTACTTTATGCAGAACACATGATGAAAACATTCATGAAAAAGCTGGTAACAGTGGCGGGAGATTTAAAATGCCCCAGTTGTAGCAAAGCTCCAGGTTTGCATCAGTGTCCATCGCCACTTGCCTGGAAGTTTTGCTGTGGCTGGGGCATTAAATTGCTCCTTCCCCGTCTCTCCTCAGCACCTCCACATGGGGAGGAGTTGGTGTGGGTCATGGAACACCTGCATTATGTCTGAGGAGCACCAGTGTTCCACTGATTGAGAAGTACTGGTTTAATCCCTATGTTATAGTTCAACAAAAATAACTTTAGCTGCTCTTGATGCAATATTTTGTTCCCTGAATTCATTCATCACTATTTTTTTTAATCCCTCTAGACCCTGAATGTGGAAGACAGAACATTTGTGTTGGAGACTCTAGCTGGATGTATAGAATATAAACCTTTATTGGACATAGTAGTCAATGCATTCTTTGTTCGGGATGGGAAGCATTGTTTGTCTTCTGAACACAATCTCTTCGTGGGTAGGTATTCTTTTAAGATACATAATATAACTATGGAACATTATAAAGATCTATTATTTCAGTTGTTCAAGTGTTATGATTAGATCATCATTTTGCTGTACAAACTATAAAGCCCTGGTCTTTGCCCTGTGATCTTACAACCTAACGGCCAAATCCTGAAATCTGTTCTCAGTCCTAACTTGCACTGATAGGAGTTTTGTCTGATTAAGAACGGAGAATTGGCTAAAAGTTAGATTGACAGTGCAGTTCATACATCAGTAGAAGATGATAAAGTATCCAGATGGTGCAAAATTCACTTTAAAAAATGTTCTTCCACATTGTTTGCACTGACCATCTTATGGGATCTAGCCCTTCTAGCTGCAAAACTGTATAAAGAAAGCCATGTCTGCTGAGATAGGTGTCTTATAAGAGCATTCTCATTCTAGGATGATATGGTCAGCTCTGTCTATATAAGGGAGGTTTCAAAGGGGGAGCCGTGTTAGTCTAGTGCAGCAAAACAAAGGAGTCTGGTGGCACTTTTAAAGACTAACAAATGTATTTATTGCAAGAGCTTTTCTCCCACGAAAGCTCATGCGATAAATAAATGTGTTAGTCTTTAAAGGTGCCACCAGATTCCTTGTTTTATAAGGGAGTGCACCCTGCCAGCCACCTGAGTTTCTTTGCTGCAGACACAGACAGCTAAACAGAATTCTGTTTTAATATTAGGTAGGCCCAGATTTTGAAAGGTATTTAGATATTGCTCCATTCAGCTCTGCAATGCTTTACTGAATTAGGCTCCTACATGCTGTAAGTCACTTCTGCAGATGAGACTTGGGCTCCTAAAACTCACTGAAAGTCAATGAGAGAGGTTCTTTTAGTGCCCCAGTGCAAAACCTGCTATACCTTTCAGAGGTTGGTTACGTCTTTATGTTACCAAAACCACCATGGCATCGGCTTCAGTACCAGAAAGAAAATCAACACTGACCCTCTCCCAGCACTAGAGGTACCTTCTTTGGCACAAAGACCTTTCCTCAAGCCCCACCATCTTCAAGGACTTCTATTTCAGTCAGCGCATGTTGGCACTGGCATGTTTGGCAACTGAAAAATAGTTGCATGTGTATGATGACTATGAGGAGGAGACTCCTACCGAGGAAATGGAGGAGTCACCCATCAAGTATTATACCAGTGGTATGTCCCCGGAGAATAAAGTTGGGACTTTGTCTCTCTTATGATGAACAGAAGCTATTTTAGGAGCTGATAGGAAGAATTATTAATACCCTCTAGTCACAGGCCAAGATGTAGGTCAGCACCATGTCTGACACCCTCTTTGACATCATGGAGTGGCAAATAAAAGACAATGTCATCTTTCCTAATCTCCCAGGGCTACTCAAGCCAGCAGAGGACATTTGGCTCTTTTCCATGTCCTCACCACTGGTATCAAAAAGGGCTGTACTTCAGAGGGCTAATTATTGTTATGACATCCATTGGCTTATTCCAGGCTGGTCTCTATAATCAGGAATTACCTAAAACAGGTCATTCCTGACAGCCCCGTTAATTATTAGTTAGGCCCAGATTTTGATTTTGATTTAAGGATGTAAACTGGATGGCATTTGCAGAAAAGTCTACTTTTCCTCCTCTGAGTTGCCAAGTAGCAAACTGCCAGTTCTCATGACCAGTTATAACTGTGTTATGGGACTCCATTATGAAAGGAAGTGCCAGAGAGCTTAATCACTGAAGATAGACATAATCAGACATGTTGAGGGCAGTTCATGACACCTCACTACCAGAGTTATAACCACTGGCATTGCTCTAAGAAGAAATTAATGGATTAGGTCATCAGACCTTGGTGCAGAGTCCAAAAAACTGATAGGAGAGCTCCACTTTGAGGCTTCAGCTCATTTTAATGATAAAAGAGATGAGACTCTGCAGAGAATTAAAACCAAGAGAGTTAAAGCCCAATCTCTAGGCCTTTCCCAGGTCTCATCTCTTCAGAAGAAAAGATTCCTTATATGTTGTTTCAGTTCTCTAGGCAGTCCCTGTCTGTTCAGCAGCAGCAGAGCACTCAGTCCAAGAGAAGATACCAATGTTCTACCTCTTCCTTGACTGTTTCTGCAAAAAGTCCATGATACAGAAGGAAGATCCCTCACCACATATTGTCCTGCTGCAAGTGGCTATACAACATTGAGGGCTAGATAGCTGAGAACCACACACTTCTATCTATGCAATCTACCCCATTGCTTGACTTTCTATGATGCCTGGTGCAAGTTCATTTCAAATTACTGGGTACTACATACCATCAGAGGCAGTTACTCAATCAAATTTCACATCAGACCTTCTCACTTACCTCTTCCTCTCATGAAAAACTTCTATTGGAGGAAATAAGCTCTTTCCACAAAAGGGAGCTATAGGAGAGATTCATCTACGGCATCAAAGGAAGGCATTTTATTCCAGATATTTCCTAGTACCCAAAAAGTACCTCAGAAAGTTAAAAATGTATTTTAAAAAAATCTTTAAGTTCAGGAAATGAATAATTAAATGTGAACCTGAACTACTGGGATTCAAATTCATTGTACAGCCAAGAAAATTTTAAATGATAATTCCTCATCCACATTTCTCCATCATAAACAAAAGGCCTATGCTTTTTAATGTCTGAAGCACATACATTTTATCATTAAGCTGAGGACTGCTGTTATTGAATTGGCAGGACTGTTCCTGTCAAAGACCTCCATTAATCATGGGAAGAGGGAGTGGTCTCTGAAAATTTTCCTTTATCAACAATGTTAGAGTCTAAAGGTTATTGGCAGACATCCTTCTAAGCTGCTTGTGACTCTCCTTGCCAAACTCATTGACACTTAAGATTATCAAAGCTGCTTATAATGGCTGTTGCTATGTGTGAGCAGATTTGAATCTAATAATGCTTGTGTAAGACACACCTATATTCCACTTAAATGTATTGCTATCCTGAATCGAAAGATTGTATCTGTTATCACACAGTCAGTTGCTTCCAGCACATTGGTTTAGATTTACTAATAGTCACATGCTGTGGTATCTGAGATATTGCCCCATAAGCAAACCCCAACTGAACTATGATTAACTAAAGCCCAGTGTAGTCTTACCAGTGTGCTAAAAGAGTTCCTTAGCTTCACAGGATAAAAGAAACACCACAGAAGATTCTGCCAGTTCTGGGGGCAACTTTACAATTCTCTGCCCTTTCCTGCATTGGCCTCTATTTGCTAAGGACTGTGTGGGGACTGCAATTTCACATGAAACAAAATTTTAGGAAAAAATGGTTTTGGATCACTTGAAATATTGCATTTAGACACCAACTTTTTAAAATTTTAATAGAAAGAAAATAAATTTCAGAATGAAAAATCGTGTTGAAATAAACAGTTGAAATGTCTCATTCTGAAAATGTCAAAGTGGAATGTTTTGAGCTTACCAAAAATGCTTTTCTTCCTTTAGGAGCAAAATTTCATTGAAAGCAACAAATTCCCACAAAAAGTTTCAATTCCAAGGAACGAGCATTTCCAAAAGAAAAATGTTCTGTCAGAAAAATTTTGATGATTGGTACTCAGGAGTCTCATGGGCGCTTTTCCTCTTCGGTATTTTGACCTACTTTAAGTTCTGTTCCCATGAAGCATAGAACTGTAGTAATATAGTGTTAGCTCTGCAGAGCTTCTAAACTAGGCAGGAATTGATCTTCCACTTATGCAAGACCCCAGTTGTCTGAAAGGAACCTCAATACCTTCAGATAACTGGGGTTGGTTTGCATTTTTCTGTAGTTAAAAGGCCAGATCCTCAGCTCCTGAAATTCCAGTGGAGATATATTGATTTACATCAGCTGAGAATCTGTCACAAAATAGGAAATAAATATGGTATTTGAGAGTCTACCAATGATAACAGCACAAACAGGAGTGTCTTTTTAATGGTAATCATTGTATAATCTACTTATGCAGCCAAAAGTGTAAAAATATTTTAAAGTGCTAAAAGTGGATCATGTGATTCAGCCATAGCCATGGTCAAAATACAAAAGTGTAATGCATATAAATACTTTCTGTAGCAAATGGCTCATTGTATTTTAAATATATATGTCTTCTGATAGTTATTTGCTATTTGGCCACTTTTCAACTGGAAGAGCTCGGTCTTCAGCAATTCAGCAGAATTGTCAAATCTCTGGACATTGCAAACATGCATAAGGTAATGAAAGTAATTCACTTTAGCACAAATTTTAAGCTAACATCACACCATGTTTTCATATTTTTTCATTAATTATTTTTGAGTCTATAGTACTTTGCTGTGATTTTTTAAAACTATGGATACAGTTTTTCCTTGACCTACATTCTGAATGTCTCAACTTCTGAGTTAATTTAAATGAGAGAGACTAGAATGTCATCTCTTGGTTAAAATTATGGGAAAACAATATTCTGCTAACACAAAACCACTGCATTTTTACAGTCATGCTCAGGTTATACCACATGCAGTCAAAGATCAAGTAAAAGTGGGTGTTTTACATAATCTGAGAAGAATTGGCAATCAATTTGTGCAATTATTGGTTGTCCTAGATCCCCTCTAATTCACTTCATATCTCTAGGTTCCATTCATAATTTCTTTCCATGTAATGCAATAGAAATTATACAACATGGGATGTACCACAGGTAAGCTCTGATTGTCTAGATAGGTGGTTCTCAACCACTGTGTCAGGACACATTACTGTGTCACATCACAGTGGTGTGTTGCATAGAGCCGGAGAGATAGGTGTGTTCAGCCTGGGGGAGGTGGACTGGTGTGTCCTGTACAGTTGCAACCCACCGCCAAGTGTGTTGCGACCTGAAAAAGGTTGAGAACCACTGGTCTAGATGTCTGAGGAGACATTCAAAACGCTGAGTTATGGGCAACTGCAGTTTCTGTTCATATATAAATTTGGATTTGGGGGAAAGGCATATGTCAGATAACTGAGATTTATCTGTATAGTCTTGCAGGTTTTATTGTGACTGCATTGCCTTTCCCATGAACACAGTTGCTATACAGCATAAGAGAAGAGATCAGGCTAGGTTGTCTGTATAATGCTTCTAAAGGCATTCAGTCAACTGTGCATTAATGGCCTTGGATGGAGTGTTTCCATAAAGTTAGTTCTCAAACAGCAATGCTATAGTTCATTAATTGTTAGTGATAAGAATAGAGAAGAAGTGTCTAGGAAGATTATCATAATCTGATGGGCAAATGACTCTTTTGTTTAAAAAGTTCTCCCAACCCTCAGGCCTGTGTAAAGGTTGCTAGGGAAAAATAAGGGATTTGGACACATCTTGAGGTGATGTGGATATCAATGATATTTTACTCTGCAAAATATCTGCTTCCTAACCTAGTTACCTGTCGATGGTTCCATTCCCTTAGCCTTAGATGGCTTGAGTGCCCATACTCTGGCACTATTTGCTCCACACACATTTATTTTCTCCTTCCTTGTGTACAAAGCATCTATTCCATAAAGGAGGGTGTAGTATCAGATGACCTTCCACACTGTTTCTTTTGGTTCACATTTTTTTCTGCCTAAGTATCTTATCAGGCTGTCATTGCTGTACTATCTTGGTTTTCTCCTCTTGCATCAGAGGAGCGTCGTTGTCTCTTGAGCGATGCTAGATTATATGAATGCCTCTCCAGCCGAGGATTTAGAAACAGCAGTTGGTCCCCCAGCTACAGGGACAAAAACAACAGAAGGCAGATTTGCAGCTGTAGCAACAGCATGGAGCAGGAAGAATTCTGAGATACATTTTGAGGATGCTGACCTATAGAAAACATGCTAAGATCATCCTATCCTAAATTCATCTTGCCTTTCAGCTGAGATGTAAAATAATGTTTCATGTATATTTACTTAAACAGATATACTTCATCTAATAATGATAAAAGGAGATGTTTCTCCAGATCACGGGCCCAACTGTGTGACTCTTAATCATGCAAGTAATTTTTACTCATACCAGTAAACTTTTTGAAGGCTAGGTGACTACTTGAATAAACTCAACTTGTATGAGCAAGAAGTGTAAGATAGGATTCGTATTTGTAAATGCTGATAAAACAGAAAGAGGGGGGAAACCGTCCCTCCACACCAGTATCGGGTGGTATTTTGATTAAAGCAAAATAATTAGGGATACTAGACACATTTCAGTCTGAGTGGAAAATTAGGAGGTCTATGTATATAATGGTAAGAGAACATACAAGAGCTCTTTAGGGCCCTGTACCTATAAAACATTTTACAGGGATAGGTTCCAATCTCGTAACCTCAATGGGCTTCGTCTTCTGAGAAAAGATGACTTGCCTATGGGTTGCAGGATTACGGCTTATTTTTATTTGTCTATATTATTCTTATCTGTATGTGAGAAAATTGAAGGGCTCGTATGTTAGAGACAAAGACAAAAGAGAACCAAAAATGAAGAAAATAGATTTGAAATATCTATTGTTAGCAGTATACCTCTTTATTTTTATGGCATCTAAGCACTTTGCTGACTATAGTACTGTGGAGCAATAACTGATCAGCACAAAAGTACACCCTGACTTAGTGTTTTGTTTGTTTTTAGCCCTCAGAAATCTGTTTTGTTCTGTCTCACATTCTGAATCACTTGAACCTTGACCACTCCTAATGATACTGAGCTTGTCTATAACACGCTTTGAGATCTACAGACGAAAAGTGCTAGGTATTTTTAATTATTACTGTATTATGGGCCATGGATATAGTAATGCTTAAAGTTACGATTACCTAACGCTTTCTATTAAAAAAAAAATTTCAGTTTCGTGTAACTTTACTATACTTTAGTTTGGATGAAATATTCCATGCTAGGAGTCCACTGCAGGTTGAATTATTTTGGAAAATTTCAGCAAAAATGGTTCAGATGTTTCAGAAGCAAAGGTTAAATTTTTTTAAAAAAGTTTGTCCATATTAAGAAACCTCTTACAACCATTTAATTGAGAAGCTCTAGCACCTTTATGCTTCAGGGCTGGGACTTGCCACTTGGCATAACGTTACCCTGCTGTTTAGGGATGTGCCTTTTGCTATTCTTGTAAAAAGCCAGCCAAATCTGACCAATTTATAAGCCTTTAAAGAATCTCAGTTAGCATATGCTCTGTAGAGTCTTGTTAGAATTTGGCAGCTAAATTCTCCAAGATTCCTGGGCATGTCCCATCTCCTGTCATTTCTTATTTGCTGACTGCTTATAAGATGCACCTTCATCATTCCCACAGAGCATCTGAGCACGATCCACACAGTGACTGAGCAAAACTTCCTGAAATCAATGCCCTGAACCCCTGTGGGAGAAAGGAAGGACTGACAACCAGTGAAGTGTTGAGAAAAGATTGAGATTTCTTGAAAAGCTGGGTTGTAGACTGGGACAAGGAGCAGTGATGTGAGACTGAGATCTGAGGAGAAGTCTGGAGTGAGCAGAAGACTGAGATGTAGAAAACTCCAAGGAGGAGACAGGGAATGACTATGCAAAGAACTGGGACTGGAATGAGCAGTCAGGGATGAAGACTGGGGCTGGTGAGGGAAAGAGATTGGGGCTGTGAGAGAGAGCTAGGAGGGTAGGGAAGAAAGAGATGACAAAAATGGGAAGGGTTGGGAAAAACAGAAGCAGGAGTGTTTGGGACCACTAGGACACAATCCCCTCCAGGATATCAGATGAAGCAAAAATTCCCAATTCTCACCATTCCCTCTCTGTCAACAGACAGCTGCTCAATCTACTGGCAAAATATGTGTCTCATCACCCTGTTGTGGCAGGTCCACAGGTAGCATGACAGCCTGCTACGATTATTAGTTGCTGTGATAGCTCAAATGGCAGAAGTCTGTGCTGTGGATGTAAAGGTTCTACCTTGCTGGTGACCCAAGTGGCTATCATTGTAATTCCATCTGATGGAATTTAACTTTTTTCAGTTTGCTTTTTTAGAAATCTAGGAAATACAGTCCACAAAAACTACATTAAAAATGTTATGGCTGCAAAGAGTAGTACATAAAATGAATTTTAATTCATCCCCTCCAGCCTGTATGCATTATGATACTGCCTTTAATTACAAGATCACATACTATTTTATTTCTTCTGTAATATATTAAAGTAGTAACATTGGCAAGATTAATCCCTGGTGTAATTCCATTGGTTTCAGTGGAATTACATGAGGGATGAATCTGGCTCATTGTGTTTTTTGAGCAGTGGAACTTGGAGCACTTGAGAACAGGCTATCAGTGCCTACAGTAAAGAAATTATTTTTGTACCAGGCCGTGTGTTTTTCGAGATGAGTAAGCACAATAAGTTCATTACCAAAATGACAGCTCTGTGACTTCCCTTGCAAGTTTGGTACTGATAAAATCCGACAATAGGTATTGTAATAGCAAAGACACAGAAATCGCTAATGGGGATGCTACCTGCTTACAAGTGGCCAAAGAGAAGACTGAAATGCAAGGGAATTTTTCTCATGACTCATTAAATAATTGGTCTACAAAACACAAAAGATCCCATTGTAAAGGAATAAAAAATGCATTGTAGTTTCATGGGACTGGTTTCTACCCACACTTACACTGTAAGTCAGAGCTGGAGCATGGCATGCTCTGGAATGTGTGCCCAAGAGTGTCATTCAAAGCCTTCTCTGGCCTGGAACATAAAGAAGCTCTACATAGAATCATAGAATAATAGGGTTGGAAGGGACCTCACGAGGTCATCTAGTCCAACCCCCTGCTAACAAGCAGGACCACTCCCCCTAAATCACCCCAGCCAGGGTTTTGTCTAACCAAGCCTTAAAAATCTCCAAAGATGGAGATTCTACCACCTCCCTAGATAGCCCATTCCAATGCTTCACCACCCTCCTAGTGAGAAAGTTTTTCCTAATATCCAACCTTGACCTCCCCAGCTGTAATTTGAAACCATTGCTCCTTGTTCTGTCCTCTGTTACCCTCGAGAACAGCCTAGCTCCCTCCTCTTTGGAGCAACCCTTCAAGTAGTTGAAGGTTGCTATCAAATCTCCCCTCAGTCTTCTCTTCTGTAGACTAAATAAGCCTAGTTCCTTCAGTCTCTCCTCATAAGTCATGTGCCCCAGCCCCCTAATCATTTTTGTTGCCCTCTGCTGGACTCTTTCTAATTTGTCCACATCCTTTCTGTAGTGGGGAGCCCAAAACTGGACACAGTACTCCAGATGCGGCCTGACCAGTGTCGAATAGAGGGGAATTATCACATCCCTCGATCTGCTGGCAATACTCCTACTGATGCAGCCTAATATGCCATTGGCCTTTTTGGCAACAAGGGCACACTGTTGGCTCATATTCATCTTCCCGTCCACCATAACTCCCAGGTCCTTTTCTACAGCGCTGCTACTTAGCTGATCGGTCCCCAGCCTGTAGCAGTGCATGGGATTTTTCCGTCCTAAGTGCAGGACTTTGCACTCGTCTTTGTTGAACCTCATGAGGTTTCTTTCGGCCCAGTGTTCCAATTTGTCCAAGTCTCCCTGGATCCTGTCCCTGCCCTCCAGAGTATCTACCATTCCCCCCAACTTGGTGTCATCCGCAAACTTACTACGCACGCAGTCTATTCCATCATCAAGATCATTAATGAAGATGTTGAATAGAACCGGCCCCAGGACCAACCCTTGGGGCACTCCACTCGTTACCGGTTGCCAACCAGACATCAAGCCATTGATTCCTACCCACTGAGCCCGTTGATCTAACCAGTTTTCGATCCACCTTACGGTCCACTCATCCAACCCATACTTCCTTAACTTGCCGACGAGAATGCTGTGGGAAACCGTATCAAAAGCCTTGCTAAAGTCAAGGTATACCACGTCAACGGCTCTTCCCGCATCCACAAATCCAGTCATCTCATCATAGAAGGAAATCAGGTTGGTCAGGCACAATTTGCCCTTGGTGAATCCATGTTGACTGTTCCTGATCACTCTATTTTCCTCCAAGTGTTTCAGGATGGATTCCTTGAGGACCTGCTCCATGATTTTACATGCTCAAGCACAGCCTGCTGATCTCTTCTGTCTTGGCCATCCCTGAGGATTGAGACAAGAACACATTGATCACTAAAATATACATCACCATAGCAAATATGAAATTACACATTTCACAACTCTATTTTAGACATCTCATAGTGTTTGATAGCTACTTACCCATTCTTCCCTAATAGTGTGTGAAATCTTAGTGGCCCAACATGTAATTGGATTAACAGCAGGCAGCCTCCAGGGACAATAGCCACCTGATAAATATGTATGTAGTGTTTTTGTAGCTGTGTCAATCCCAGAATATTAGAGAGGTAAGGTGGGTGATGTAGTATCTTGGACTGGACCAACTTTTGCTGATAAGGGGACAAGCTTGTCTCTCTCACCACCAGAAGTTGGTCCAATAAAAGATGTTACCTCACGCACTTGTCCCAACTGCTAAAGACAGTAATTAGAAAATCTTGAACCAGCCTTGCTGCCAACCCAAGAATGAGAGTTGGCAAGTCAATGGAACTGAATTTTTTAAAAAATAAAATGTGTTAGGCTTTGGGTAAGAACTGATTGATTTTCTTTGAAAAGTGTGTATTGTTGTTCACCTACAAGCACCAAGCAGAGGATAATTAAGCAAAGACACAGCTCCCTGCAATCAGAGGGAGCTGAAACAGAGCTGTGAATCAGAGCACAGCAGCGGGTGGTAGTGGAATATACAACTGATAGTTGCCTGATAGACTGGACTGAGTGAGAGGAATATCAAAGATGCAGGAAAGCAAGGAAGAAAAGATTCCATTTGGAACGAAGGATCTGCCATAGTACCACAGTCCTTTACACCATATTCTGACATCCCTGCACCAATGGCTCCAGCAGACAATTCTCCATGACTCCCTGTACCTTAGAGAATTCCAGTCACTCAAGTGGGGACAGCCTGGTTATCAGGTTGATAGGGGCTGTTTTTTAGACTCAGGTCCAGTGTACAGACAAAGATACACAAATTTAATTAAAACAGGTTTAAAAACTAATTTAATTGAACCAGTGCAAATTCCTATGCGGACACTCTAACACTGATTTAAACCTTACCAAATTAAGCTAAATCAAATATCAACCAGGCTTAAATCAGTGTAAGAGTGTCAACCCAGGGAGTTTACACTTGTTTAACTAAACCAGTTTAAAAACACAACTTAAGATATACTGGTGTCATTTTGTTGATATTGAACCTGATTCTCTTTTGCCTTCTGTTCTATGTGATGACATTCACATTTGTGCAAAGTGGGTTTAAAATGTTACTGTGCTAACATGTTTGAGCAAAAGTAATCACTATATAAATTGCAAAGTAGTAGAGAATCAGATCTATTAATTCCATTGGGTAGGATCCTACATTTCCCCATATGCAGGGAGAATGATTTGCTAGACTGACTAGGACAAAAAATATACGTCATCGCTGTAGAGCTAAGTATCAGCAAATTCCACCAAAATTATAATCTCAAATAAAACAAATTTATCCACACCCTAGGGTTATTTAATTTTAAAACCAAGCCTTTGGGGCTGAATGGAATATCTGCAGTTTTCCAGAGCTCGATGGACTAGGTTCTTCAGCCACCTAGCCAATATACTGCAGGGTATTTGGGCAGTGTAGTACTGTACAGGCAAGGATGGGAATCCCCTCTTACTGAAGTGAACAATCCGCTAGTCATTAAATTAGGCCATCCGGGAGTTGATGCTTTTTCTTTGAGTGACTGCTCATGTCAATTACAAGTAGGTGTGCGCGCACCGCATACATGATCAACTGGAAAATATTTCCCCCAGGAGCACCCACAGGGTCGAATGTGGAGCCCCCTGGAGTGGCACCTTTACAGCACTCTCTATAAGGTGCTGCAGACCAGGGCTGTCCTTTGGGGTGGGGGGGCGAACGGGGCGATCACCCCAGGCCCTGCGGTTAGGTGGACTTCCCAAAGGCAGTGGGGTAGGCCAGGAGCACTTCCCCTGGCCCCTAGGATGGCCCTGTTCCCCGCCCCCAGGGCAAAGCAGGCAGGCCCAGGGGCGAGGCAGGGGCGGGGTCCTAGCTGCGGCTGAGGCGTGTCAGCCTCACCCGGGGTTAGCTCCCCGCCGGCAGATGGCCGCGGCCTTGGCTCCCTGCTGCCCTCCGGGGCTGGGGCCACGGCCTCAGCTTCCTGCTCCTCCCAGAGCCGGGGTTGGGGTCTCGGCTCCCCACTGCCTGGTGGGCGGCCTCGGTTTCTGGGGCTCACTCCCCGGGGGGCGACCAGAGTCTCTGGGGGCAGAGTGAGCCGGCCTGCTGCACTCCCCACCAGCATGGGAGAGCGGGGCCCCGCCTAGGGCGATTGGTCCTGGGCCCTGCTCCCCTCAAGGGATGGCCCTGCTGCTGACTTTTCCCTCCTCGGTTACTTCTTACCACCTGTGATGGCTGCTGGAACTGGTCTCTTGGTTTGCAAGTGATTCCCCATCTTAGCATTGTTTTTCTAAGTACCTGTAAATATTAGTCAGTTAAATGTTATTGTTAGTAGTTAGAGTTAAATAGTTTTTTCGTTTTAGCAGGGTTACAGCCTTGCTTCCTTGCCTCGGGGCCAGGGCATGCCAAGCTTTAAGTCATGCAGGTCCTGTAGGAAGCCCATGCCCAGAGATGACCCACACTCCTCTTTCCTCAAGTGTTTGGATGTCTTATTTTCAAGAGCACTGCAAGATCTGCAGAAGTTTTAAACCCAGAAAGAAAGGAGTCAGTGCCTCAAATTCCTGATGATGAGGAAGCACTTCGTCCTTCAAGTACATCGGACCAGAGCCCGAGCGAAGCAGGTTCAGTGCGGAGTGCCCTGGTGAGAGTGAATAGGCCGCATACTAAAGACTCTGTTAAAAAGCCATGGCACTGTCACTCCCATACACCGTTGTCGACATGTGATCACATTCACCGGTACCACACAAGAAAAAGAGCTCTGAGAAAGGGCCTCTCCAGTCCCTAAGTCTGGGAAAGATTTGGGCTCTGCTGAAGCTCTGGTGGGCCTCTCTGTTCTGAGGCCACATGGCCTGATGCTGTCAACTCCGAACAGGAGTGCCTTGAGTCTGGCAGTGGTGGTGTTGCCTACAAGGCAAATTCTGGAGGAGGATCTGCAGCTCCCCTCCACCCCAGAGACTTTCGAGGTGGCAAGGAGGCTCATAGAAGACATGGCTCTGCCAGCCCATCCCAGACATGAGAGGGAGCAGCTTCCAGCACTGAAGAGGGCACCAGTGCTGTTGAAAAGCAAACCAGCAGTGTTGCCAAGATCCCGTTCTGCCCGACACTGCTCCCTGGCACCGTCCAGTACAGCGCCACCCTCCACGCAGTGAGCACTTCTCCTTGGACTCGGAGGCAGTCAGTAGCTGGCACCACAATAAGCAGAGAGGGGAAAGGCCCCCACAGCCTCCAGTGCAGTAGTCACAGCAGTGGCAGGTGCCTCTGCAGTGGCCCTTTTGGACCCTCGGGGCATATCAGCAGGCCCAGGGGTCCCAATCAAGATTCCAGGGCTGTCTCAACCAGAGTGCAAAGACAGAGTTTGTGGCCATGGTAAAGGAGGGCAAGTCTTTACAGGTCCTCTCTCACCATGAATGTTCCATACATTGGGGACATACTGTCTGACATATACCAGACGCGGGGCACTCCCCAGGTAGACTTCTTTGCATCGATATACAACAGGAAATACAGGAGGTTCTGGACCTTGCAAGGACAAAGCCCGGAGTTCATAGCAGATGCATTCCTAATCCCATGGACAGGTCAACTGTTTTACTCTTTTCCCCCAACCCCACTCATTCACAAAGTCTTAGTCAAGATCAAGCAGAACGGAGCAGTGGTGATCCTCATAGCCCTGGCATGGGCCCACCCACACTGATTTACAATGCTTTTGGAGCTCTCCATCACATCTCCAGTCATTCTGTCTTTCCCCCTGGACCTACTCACCCAAGATCAGGGCAGACTGCATCAAGTCATTGCATCTCACGGCGTGGAACATCTGTGGTTGAACCTCATGGAACTGAGTTCTCGGAGCAACTCAGGGAAGTCCTTCTTAGTAGTAAAAAAACCTTCCACCAGGGCTTCCTACTGGGCAAAATGGACACGTTTCTCTGCATGGACGGCAGCCAAGGGTACTGTTCCCCTGCAGGTACCAATCCTGCTCATTCTGGACTATCTCCTCCACTAAAGCAGCAAGGTCTGTCAAATTCATCAGTCAAGGTTCACCTGGCAGTCGTCTCTGCCTTCCACCTTGGGGAAGCAAGTGGCTCTATTTTCACCAGCCCGTTGGTCAAACGGTTTTTGAAAGGGCTAGACAGGCTGTTTCCATTAACACGGGGACCAATCATTCAGTGGGACTTTAACCTGGTGCTCACTAAGCTCTTGGATCCTCCCTTTGAACTCTTGGCTTCAAGCTTGTTGCTGTATTTTTCCTGGAAGGTGGCATTCTTGGTGGCAAAAACCTCAGCAAGACATGTCAGAGCTCTGAGCATTAACATCTGAGCCACCGTACATGGTTTTCTTCAAAGACAAAGTCCAGCTGTGCCCACATCCTTCCAAAAGTGGTATCTTATTTCCATTTGAATCAGGACATTTTCCTCCTTGTATTGTTCTCTAAACCACATGTGAACGGCAGGGAGTGACAACCTCACTCTTTCAATGTCAGGAGAGCTTTGGCATTCTACTTAGAACAGACTAAACCCTTCAGAAAATCATCTCAGCTCTTTGTGTCTGTGGCCGACTGCATGAAAGGCCAACTGGTCTCTTCATAGTGTACGTCGTCCTGTATTACAGCCTGCATTAAAGAATGCTACAGTTTAGCAAACATGCCAGCTCCACCCATGACCACCCACTCCACGAAGGCGCAGGCACCCTTGGCAGCCTTCCTAATGCATGTGCTGATTCAAGATATCTGCAAAGTGGCAATGTGGTCGTCGGTGCACACCTTCACGTCTCATTACACCCTGACACAACAAGCTAGAGAAGATGCTGTGGTTGGAAGAGCAGTCCTAAAGGATGTGAACCTTTGAAGTCCGACCCCTCCTCCTAATCTAAGCCTTGGGAATCACCTACTTGAAATTGACATGAGCAATCACTCAAAGAAGAAAAGATGGTTGCTTACCTGTAGCTGGTGTTCTTCAAGATGTGTTGCTAATGTCCATTCCAAGACCCACCCACTTCCCTTTGTCAGACTCCAGCAAGAAGGAGCTGAGGAGTGGAGGGTCGGTGGAGCCCTGTATAGAGCGCCGTAAAGGCACCATTCCAGGGGGCTCCACAGCCGACCCTACAGGGAAAAGCTTTCCGGTGAATCATGCACACAGTGTGCTCACAACAACTTGGAATGGACATAAGCAACACATTTCAAACAACACCAGTTACAGGTAAGCAACTGTCTTTCCCAGCTGTGCAGTAGTTAAAAATTAGATCAAATCCCTAGGTACTTCCTTGTAAATGGCCACATCAGGCCTATAGTTAGCAAAGTGCAGGCCTTACAAACTTTTTCTATGCTCATGGCCAAGCAACTTTTAAAAGATTTTTAAGAATTGTGATAGAAAGGACAAAGTTCACATTTGGAATTTTTCCTGAAATCAGTGGCCCATAACGAGCAAGGGAACCATATTTCAAGATTTTAGTTCAAAAAACCATTTGAATAGTTAAAACTCTATAGAAAGGCTGAGGACTTTTGGTGAATCCACCAGGAAAGTAGAAATTCAAATGATGATTTTTGGTTTTATTTCCAGTATTCAGCTGCCCACAATGTTTTGGTGTGCCAGATTTCAATCTTCTAGTTCAATGGGAACAGAAAATTGTGTTACAATCGTCTTTATTGGGTAGCTAATTTACTAGACTAGAGTCATTGCATTACAGTGCTCAGGTTATTTTTTTCCCCAGACACAAGCTTATGTTCCCAATACTGTGATGTTTTAACATGCAGTAATTTTGGAAACAAGATCACATTGCATCATAACATCATCATGCTGTGACTATGGGGTGTTTTTCAGGTTCATAAAAATATTTTAGGAACTGTTAATATCTCAAAAGGTTCAGCTCCAGGACATAAGGTTGCTGCAACAAAACTGAAGTGAACCTTCAATACTGGGGTGTGTATTAATTACAATTATAGTGTAATACACAAGCAAAGTCCACAGCAGTTTTTGTAAGAAAAACTATGTAATCCCCATATAAATATTTCACATAACTCAAGCCTGTGGTTCATTAAATTTGAAAGAAGTAATCTTTTGTTAGTTTCTTAGATTCTTCTTCAATGTTTTGAATTTGAGTACATGGATAAAAGATGAATGGAGTCAAATATATGATTCTCTTTATGTAAAAGAGAACTGGATTGATCCATTGCTAGGGTAAGTACTAAATATTCAAAATATTTGAAAGTTTAAAGGTGACATTATGGAGAAAGGCCCTCCAGAAAATTCAGTTTGCTTTAAAATATTTCTGTGCAATTTGCTAAGTTTATAAAACCATATTGTCCAACTCTGCTCTTACTGTACTCAGCGTAAAAACTCTTATTGGCCTCAATGGGAGCAGGACAAACTCTTTACACTACTACATAGCCCTAAGAAAAGTTCTCTCGTCGATATTACACGCTACTTTTCCAATCCTATGAAGTACAGAAAATGGAACTAGAATACATAATATTTAGATCAGATTGAAATCATAGGTTCAGACAAATATTTTATATAGTTGGGCTCCAATCCAGCAAAACTTTAAACACATGAATAATCCCAGCACTTCAATGATGATGATTCTCATGCTAGAGTTTGCATGCATACTTAAGTGCCTTGTGGGGTCAGGACTCTAGGGCTGTCTGCTCAATTTTAAAGCAAGCTCAACAACAGTTCTAATATGTATGTAGATACAGAGCCAAACTCTGTTAAACTTAGCTGTATGCCAGTTGTGTCAGCTAACAAAGAGTGTAAACAATCTTTAACTCTTATTAAATTCAATATAATTTAAAGAACTACTGTTTAGGTGGGGCCAAAGTAGTAAACACAGTGCTACAAATTCTGTCTTGAAATACACACTCAATTCCAGTCAGGTCAGCATGAGTTGGAATTGTGTGTGTGCTGGTTGAATTTGGCTCATTTTATCCCCAGTACAGTAATTCAAAAACAGTGGCTGCTTACAGTGACATTTATATATGTATTTTAAATCTGTTAGTATTTCATTAGCTGTAAGCCCATTGAGCTTGATTGTCATTTACACTGAGTATAAAGGGATCTTAAAATGGACCTACATTCATTTACACTCTTGTGATGGGGTGGTTGCCCCACACTGGTCCTGAAAGGGTTAAAAAGGGCCCTGGGAGAGCAACCAATCAGGTGGGAAGGCTGCTGGGCCAATCAGAACCCAGGACAGGGTAGAAAAGCTGGACAAGCCCAAAAGAAGCCAAGCAACAAGCCCGAAGAAGCCCAACTGGGCTGCTTCAGCTTCTGCCTTTTAGTTTTCAGCCACCCCTCCCCGCATGGTCATGTGTCCACTCCACACACAATTTTCTTTCTTTCCCCTTTCCTGGGCTTAGCTGATTGACAGCCTACCACTGCTGCTCATTTTGGCTCTGTGGCTGATTGCCCCGCCAGCCCCTTTTGGGCTAGAAAACAGCCCAAGAGGCGGGGGGCACAAAAGAGACAGACCAGAGGGCAGTCTTCCTCAGGCACTGGAGGGAGAAGGTCCTGCTGGCTCAGAGGCTGTGGGAATCAGCACCTGGGGCAGCTCCCTGTGGGCAGCAGGGACCTGGAGGAGATAGGCCCTAACACCTAGCAAAGGAGGCCTCGGAGAACCCTGAAGAGGGAGAAGAAAACTTCGAGTGCCAGGGCTTGGGAGGAGTCATAGCAGAGCCAGAGGAAGGCTGAAGTTGCTGGGGCTCAAAAGGAGCCCAAAGGAAGCCTGCAAGAGGCAGACATTGCAGAAGGTACAGGGGCCATGTGGAAGTGGACTGGGGGTCAAGGCGATGCCTGTGGAAAGGTGTACAGAGTCCCTGGACCGGAGCCCAGAGAAGTGGGTGGGCCCGGGTTCCTCCCCACCTTCTGTGTACCGCTGGTGAGCGGTGAAGGACCAGAGACACCCACTGAGCTAGTGAGCTGCTTGGACTGGACTTTTCCTGCAGAATAGGGGTATTACTATGGGGCTTGGCTGGAGGGCCAAGTAGCCAGCGGTGTCCAGCCGCAGGGCTGAGTATCCAAGCAGTGACAGAACACGGACTGCGGACTGGTTAACAGCTTGAACTTAATTTCCCAGATCATTGCCAGGAGGCGCCTGTCTAGTGGGGAGTGTGCACCCCGCGACAACCCTCTTTGACAGCCATTTTTATATGGTTAGAGTGGAGTAAAACACTTTTGTTTAAATGAGAATTAGGGGCCTTCTTTTCATTAGTCCCTGTGTCATCTTTTCCAAGTACTGGTCCTTTTCATATGGTAGAGCCTGATCCTGAATCTTTTGCTGAGACAAAAGTCTCAGTGGAATCAACAGACGCTTGGCCTGACTAAAGTGCCGACAATATAGTAATAAATACTCAAGGCTCAATAATTGTATATATCTTACAAAGAAGACAGTGGGAGTTGCCCAGGTGCATTCAACAGCCCTATTTGGCCATTAGGTTTGAAATTTGGATCAGAGGGTTGAAAATGTAACCATGAATAAACTCAACAGCCTCAAATGATTTTAATGCACTTTTGTTTCCCTTTCACTGGGCCTGCTCCAGTTCCACTGAAGTTAGTGGAAAGAATCCCACTGACTTCAATGGGAGTTGGATTGCTCTGAGTGCTAGATCCACAAAGGGGCTTAAGTGCCTTGCTGCTCCGTGGAATCCATAGCCCTGAGTTTGCCGCCCAGACTCCCTATACAGTGAATAGGCAGAGATAGGCATCTAGCAATGGGATCAACGGAAGACAAAAGACTGAACAGGGAGGAGCCTTTACTAGCCAATAGGAGATGCTGAGGAGAGGGGTGATGCCTGAGCCTCACCCCTCAAAGGGTGCATCTACACTGGCGCCTTAGGTCGACCTACAGAACTCTGTGTCCACACTGGGTGCTTGTTAAGTCGATTTAAGTGCTTTCTTAAGTCAACTTAATAACACCACCTCTGAAGGTCGACTTAAGGCTTAAGTCGGCCTTATTAAGTCGACATAAGTTGACTTGAAGCCAGTGTAGATGGGTATGTCTACACTACAGGCTGTTAAGTTGACTTAACAAAGTTGACTTAAGTCGACTTCAAGTGTAGACGCTACATTAAGTCAACTTAACAAGGTCTACTTTAAGTCGACTTAAAGTCGATCTTGTTAAGTTGACTTAACAGAGTTGACTTAACAAGTGTAGACATAGCCAAAGAGACTTAGACACTTATTTCCATGGGTTTCTCAGCCATGAACCCTATGCAGTGTTAGGCACCTAACTCATCTCTTGCAAAATGCTAGAGCAAAGGAGGAAGTGCTATCTCCCCTTCCAACTTTTAGCCCAGTAGTTAGAACACTCACCCAGGATGCGTGGGACCTGACAAATGTAACCGAGAACTTTGAACTTTGCTTCGGAGAATATTCAAACCACTGGGCTATGAATTATTCTGGGACAGATTTTTCCTAATCTCTCCTGCTGACGCTGCTTCATGGTGTATAAACACTTAATTATGCACTGGGTCGGAAGAAGTGTGAGACTAATTTAATAGTCTAATGGTTAGGGCACTCATTTCAGGTGTGGGGGATCCAGGTGCCAGTCCCCCTGCTTCAGTGCACGTGTAATTTATACACAATGGAACAGTTTCAACAGGAGAGACTGAGAAAGACCTACCGCAGAACACTCCCTAGCTAATGGTTAGTTCTTTCTCCTCCAATGTGTGGCAAGGAAGATTCAAGTTCATAGAAAAAAGAAGGGCCATACTGGGTCAGACCAAGGGTCCAGCTAGCTCAGCATCTTATCTTGTAACAGTGGTCAATGGCAGATGCTCTAGAGGGAATGAACAGAGCAGAACAAGTTAGCTAGTGTTCCATGCCCTGCTGTCCAGTCCCAGATTCTGGCAGTTGGACGTTTTGAGTAACCCAGAGCATGGAATTGTGTCCTTGACCATCTTAGCTAAAAGCCATTCAGGGACCTCTCCTCCATGGACTTATCCAGCTCTTTTTGGAACCCAGCTAGACCCTCTATCATATTCCCCCTTAGTCTTTTTTTAATTAATCTCTACCAATATAGAAGCTGTTCTATGTCCCTGTGACAGGCCCGCGTCACGGCGGGCGTGAAGGGCGCCCCCTGCAGGTGATTCAGGGGAATTAGCAGTGGTGGGGGTGCCCTTCCTGTCCCAAAGTTCATGCGCCGCCCTTAGGTTCAGGGCAAGCCGGCCCAATGGTCACAGAGTCAGTACGCCGCCCTTGTATGCAAGGCAGTCAGGCCCAATGGCCACAGAGTCAGTACGCCGCCCTTGTAGGCAAGGCAGTCAGGCCCAATGGCCACAGAGTCAGTACGCCGCCCTTGTAGGCAGGGCAGTCAGGCCCAATGG
>ML686047.1:6137283-6172827 GCA_007922175.1 Pelusios castaneus
TGGCCGCAGAGTCAGTACGCCGCCCTTGTAGGCAGGGCAGTCAGGCCTAATGGCCGCAGAGTCAGTACCATGGGCTTCCGGGGGCGACGCCCGGGTAGGGGGGCTCAGGCCCGCCCACTCCACTGAGCCCCAGCCCAGGGCCCTGCGAGTGTCCGGGGTTGCAGGTTCTACCAGCGGGGATCCGCTGAAACGCGCTGGCTTTCCCCTAACTCCCCCCGACGTGGGCCCCTGGGCTACTTCCTACCCGGATGAGCGAGGGTCCCTCGGAGTGGTCCTGGTCCGCCGCTCCCTCGGGGATCCCTGATTCACCAACCACAGGTGGGTCTCCGTTCCAGTCACCAGCCGGCCGCTTCTGGTCTCGCCGCCCCGCGTCAGCCTCTCTCTCTTGGGCTGCTCGGTACTCCTCTCCTCCCTCAGCGGGAGCAGACAGTGGAGGTCCTTCCTCCTTGCCAGCCAGCCCCAACTGAGCTGGGCTGCTCTCTTTTATCCAGGGCCAGCAGGCTGAGCATGCCCAGCAGGGCTCAAAGGGCGGGGCCTCCCCCACCCACAGTGCCTGTTGGCTTACTTCAGTGCGGGGCGGGGCCGCCCCGTCACAGTCCCCAAATTATTTTTGTTGCCTTTCTCTGTACTCTTTCCCACATATACCTTTCTCTGTAGTCCTTCACATGTATAATATATACAATAACACTAAACGCTTTCTTCATTTCAGGCAAAGGGAGTGATTGAATTTGGGTCTCCAACATCCTCTGTTAGTTCCCTTATCATGGGCTAAAAGTTGGGAAGGGGAACTTCTCCAGCAGCTGTTTTGGGCAGGTTTAGACATACTTAGAACATGCCTGCCAGATTAAGCTATGCAGGGGAAGGCTTACTTTGAGGCTCCCTCTGGATCTTAGGCATGAGATATGTTCCTGAGTGCCTGTGCACTTGCTCACTGACAGAAACTTAGATGACAAGGGGACTTTAACAATGGAAGTTCAAGCACCTATAGAATTAAGCAGCATCTGAGAGGGGAGCTGAATATTTCAGTGGTGCCTAAATGTTGGATTAGGCACCTAAAATGGCATTTAGGTACCTAAGACCTTTTGTGGATCTAACTCTGAGTCCCAGAAGTTACCATTGGTCTTGCATCAGAATTATAGAACAAGCTAAGATCCTGAAGCTCCTTTTACATTCTCAGTGAGAGATGTCATCTGCATCATAAGGAGTTGACCCTCATTATATTACTCCTCTTTAATATGAAGATCTCAGTTATTCAGTTACTCCCACCTTTCCTTTGATAATTTGAGTGGTTCTAGACACATTAGACACCTATGTACTCCTATTACAAAGGGGCTCTAAAACCAGAGAAGGAGATGACCGTCATAGAAAAATATTGGCTTCTGAAGACTTTGTTGTACCAAAAAGGCAAGGTCTAAATTATGTTGCTCTTTCAATGCATTTGCCAAGTTCCTGAGGGGTAGCCATGTTAGTCTAGTTCAGCAAAAACAAGGAGTCTGGTGTTACTTATAAAGACAAACAAATTTACTTATTGCATGAGCTTTTGTGGGTGAAATCCCACTTCGTTAGACCCTTGAAAATGGAAAACTTACAGTATGGGAGAGAAAAATAAATGTAATGAAATATAAGACATAAGATTGAGTAATTTCCCCCTTTCAGTCTTCCCACCTTCTTATCTGTTGTTCCACACTGTCTGAATCAAAACAACTTGTTTGATTTGTTGAAATAGTCTGTCCTGATCTTTTGACTTACATTTCATTACATTGCTGTCTGACACACTTGTAAAATGATGTTGCAATATGCTTATTTAATCAGCATAAATTATGGTTGTTTCACCTCAAACAAACAGGTTTATTGGAAATAGACTAACTTTTATTCAAGAAGTAGAATAATATTGAGTACCACAGTCTTTGCCACTAATCACTGGTACAAATCAATTGATCAATTCAGTTAAAAGGGAAAAAAGAAGAACCAGTATTAAGACAGAATTTGCGTAATTGACAATCTCAGATACTGCATTATTAGTTGATAAGAGGAAAAAGTGAAAATATGATTTTAAAATATTTTTTTAAGATGGCAGCCAAAAATAGAACAACTCATCAAGCAGCTTGCTGACAAATTAGCTAATCGTGTTACAACTGTAAAGACTTCGAAAGTCACTAAGCCAAAGGAGTTTGATTTGACCACTCCTAAGCCACGAGCCATCCCAATACCAGAGCCAATACCGTTACAGGAGAAGCATCAACCTGTGAGTGGTTTTTATTCTTTGGACAATGTTAAGTTGTACATGTTTGTACTGAACTATAGTATGTGGTTAACAGTCTTTTCCTTTAAGTTGTTTGCATCTAAAATAATCAAAGAAAACTTAGCACCACTGATAGAACAACAGGGAAACATTTTGGTGTTCTGAGTTGAAGGTTAAATTTATAGAAAATAATTCATACTCTCTTTAATGAATGTAATAGGTGTTTTCTAAGCATATCATAGATATTCTTCTACAATAAGGGAAGGGGAAGGTAGCAAAAAGGTGGCTCCTACAGCTATTTGGAAAGTAGAAAAATACTATTACAACAACAATTTTATCCTTGCCCCTTGAATGTATAACCTAATAGGCCCATTTAATGTGTAGATTATTCTACTTTGGGGGGGATCTGCAGGTGAAGATTGGAAATAAACCCTCAAATTAACTTTTGTATGAAAATATATTAATTTAATCCTGCTCCCTAATAAAGTAAATGGCAAAGCTCCCAGCAACTTCAAAGTAGGCAAAATCATCCCTAGATTTGCAGATCATCCTTGTGGATGGAATTTCATTGCTTACGATGTGGGTTTGTATTGTAACTTAATGTTAATGTTTAGAATTCAATATGCTTTTCTCACATATTAATGAATATAGAGCTTTTCTCTTGAAGGCCTAACTGTGTTTGCCTTTCTAATTAAAGTATTCATATTTGGTAAGATTCTAATTTCAGTCACACCAGTGTAGTTCTGGAGTGACACAATGAATTTCAAGTGTGGTTTTTTGTTTGTTTAAAGTAAGCAGGAGTTGAGCTAACGTTGCTATGATTAATTGAATAAAGACTCCATGGGTTGTTCACATTTAGTTTCATAGGCAACTGAGTTTAGGACTATATCTATATAACCTTTTATTAGTACATTAGGTTCTTAATAATACAAATGTTAAATGCTCACAGAAATCATTTGCATCTTTGAGTAGCAGTGCAATTTCATGGTAGCACATTGTAGAATTAATGGGAGTTCACATTGAAACAGTCCAATACCAGGGTGTGGAAAAAAGGCATATATTAAACACTCTGTGTAAGAATGAATCATGTTGCTGTCACTCTGTCACCTTCATGCTGTGCAGTCTCTCTGAGAGTAGCTTCGTATTAACTCACATGAATGTATTGAAGATCATTTGTAGTGCAACAATTATATTGAATTTTATTTACATTCAGATCAGGTCTGCCAAATTTGTTTTAAGTGCTCATGAAAATGAGTCTGATATCCTTGTCACGGTATAGACAAATACTGTGCTAACTTCTGGGCATGACTCTGCAGGTGAGTTTTGATTCTAACCTGTAATCCCGTTGTCATGACCACCATTAGTTCAGGTCCTGGATCCCTACAAAACAGACGCTGATAATCACGTTGACTTGTCTGTTAGTTTGCTGATAGGGACTCGGGCCCCACCCCATCACCCCTGGCAGGAAAGTTCAAGTGGCTAATGAAGGGGATGTGGTTCCCACACAGGTGAAGTCTATCAGACTGGACTTCCTTGGCCTTGGGTCCTGCATGTCCTGCAGTGAGCAGCAAGGCCTGGTGGACAGAGTCAGTAGCCACTCGTGGGTCAGGAGCAGCAAAGCCTGGTGGCCCATTGGGGTAGTGGAGCATCCCCTTTACAAGGATAGCACCTGGGGTAGACGAGATCAGACCCTCCCTGCTCTTTAGGGTCCCAGTCCAGGGCCCCATTGGCGTCAGAGTGGTATGACACCTGGTCAGCAGGGATCCTCCCAAATCATGCTGATTGGTGTCTCTCTGCACCCCCAGTTACACCACAGAAGCCCACTGGGCTACTTGATAATCAATGGGAGCATCCCTCAGGCCTCCAGGTTTCCCCTTCTGCACAGCTGCTGTCCACATTTCCCCTGGATTGTCAGGCCCCCTGGCAAAGACATCTCCTTGGGCAGCTGCCTTTGGGTACTTGCCAAAGGGTGGCCAGTCTTCAGTGAAATCTCCCAGGTTCCTGGCTCAGAGCCTACTCCATACCTCCTTCCTCTTCAGCAGTCAGCCTAGAATGAGCTGAGCTGCTCCTTTTTATGCTAGGACAACAGTTGGAGCATGCCCAGCAGAATCTGGAGGGATGGGACTTCTGCCATCTATAGAGTTGGCTTAACTCTTTCAGTGCGGGGTATGCCCGTCCCATCACAGTTCTCTTAATAGCAGGCTGAGACCATGATATTTCTTTTGAAGTTGCAGCTAATTTGGCTGGCCTCTCACAGTTAACCCAAGGTGCAGGGTAGGAAGATGGGCCCACACACTTGGGATTGGTGGTACATGCTGGGAAGGCTGTATGTTAAAGGGTGCCCTAGGCAGAAACAGGCTTTTTTTGCTTCACTCTGTCCACTGCTACAAAGTAAAATAGTGACTTCATGGCCAAAAGTTTATATTTTCTTTTCTTCCTTCTCATTTACACCTCCCCCACCCTGCTGCAGCCACTTGCAAATTCAGCTTTCTACAAAGAAAGACTAGTGCTTTAGATTGGGATTTTTAAAGGAGTTCAACTTCCATTAACATGCAATGGGATTTGGACACCTAAATCCCCTAAACTCCTTTGAAAATCCCAGCCAGGATTTATTGTGTAATCTATTCCAATCCTTCAACGTTAGTGGTGATTATGAAATTATTACACAACATTATTTTAGATTTCTCTAGACTCAAAAACTACACATTAAATAGATTAGGCCACATTCAGTCCAGATAAAAGTTCTTGTAATTCCATTGGAGTTGTACATGTTTAGAGCAGGACCAGATTTAGCCCACTTTTTATATATTTCCTTGACTGTCCCTTTATTTGAGTCTCTGTTTTCTCTTAAAAATAATAACAAACAAACCCCCTTGGCTAATTTTGCCTGGTAATATATTGATAATGTAATACTTAAACTATATAATCTTGTTATGTATAAAAATAGAAGTTCTTAATACAATAAGCTTAACATTAGCCCTATCCTTGTCCATCTCAGAACAGTAATTTTAAAAGAAATACAAGAATGGTCACTACCAAAGCTCAAAAATGTTTACTGATCACTAGACATCGTATGTATTACCTTCTTTTCACCTCCTCCACCCCCACCATCTTGGTTTATGTTCATCAGGCACTGTGAAATTGCCTCATTTCCATCCAGTATAAAATACTACTACACGCATGGATATTTTTGAGTGGTTAAATAAAATTCAGTTGATATCTTAGAAATCACTTGTCGTGTTATCTTAATATTTAGGGCCATGCTGTGCCTGTAAAGCCTTGATCTGTTATGTGTAGTTCAGAGTTACACAATCACTCGGGAAGCTTTAGGAGAGATTTTGCCTCAAGGAGCACAGCTATTGTGTAAACTGTTAGAATGCTGCTCTCCTCTGCCTCATGAATTTGGTCAGCAATTCTGGGTGGGGGGCTTGGCCTGGCCTCTCCCACTTTCCTCACCCCCTTTTGTGGTTGGCTAGCACTCCCAGCACACTAAGAAAATGTAGTCCAGAAAGGACAGATGTGCCTGACCCCTCTATGAGGTGCCAAACAAGAAAGAAGCCCCTTGCCAACATGCACCTTCATAAAGCCATATACAAATTAGTCCTTAATTTAGAGTAGGCTGAGCTCTAGTGTTAGACCTTGTAGAAGATGGCACTTCTCACAGTTATTTATTCAGTCTCTCCTCCATTTAGCTCCCAGCAACTGCGGCATGTTTGAATTCCTGTCCATCTGTCGGTCTAGTGCTTGCTACCATGATATCTGAATGCTAAATTAAAAGGCTAGGGTCATTTAAAAAACAAATCTGATTGAAGGGTCCCTCTGACTAAAGTTATACACAATTGATAAGTGTGGACATATCTGAGGAGCAAAAAGGAGCTTTTCCAATGGAAGAAATGGGAAGCAGCAGGTATGGGTTTGTGACTAAAGGACATATCGAGGGAGAGGACAGAAGAGTGATATTCTGTTCCTAACTCTGACACTCACTTCTTATGCAAGCTTTTGTAAGCCTTCTGGGCCTCAGTTTCCCCATCTATGAAACAGAGGTTACAATTCTTGGCTGCTCTTGAGGGATGTCATGGATTTTAATTTATTGTTTGCAAAGCACGTTGAGATACTTGAGTAGTCTCAACAGTACCCATAGTGGCTAGCTTTTTAAACTAGTGGACAACTGTGTTAAAAAGTAAAATCAATGGAGAATTGCAGGTATAGACTGCTTTTTGGTGTATGTCAGGAGTGGTTTATGACTCATTCAATGTTTCAGTTCATAAATTGTAAGGCCAGAAGGGATCATTGTGATCGGCCCTCGTGCCCAACACAGGCCATAGAACTTCACCCAGTAATTCTTAAATCAAGCCTAAAATGTCTGCTTAAGCTAGGATATGTTTATTACAAATATATCTACTTCAGTCAGCATCCTGTAAACTGGTGGGCTAGCTCAGCAGTCCAGGAAAGAACCAATGCCAAATTCAGGTTGTTTCAGACCTTTGTCTCAAGGTACAATTTATTGTTCAAACACAAAATTTCTGAGTATCAGAAAGCAATTCCCCGATCAACCAGACTATAGTCCTCAGAAGCCAACCTATGCCAGACATGCCCTTTCCTTATATTGTTGGCTCGTAGAACTTAACCCTTTCCTGGCTGTTTTACCATCCCACATTTCAAAACCTTAGTGCTTCTCCAAACCTGTGAAATGCTGCTATGAGGACCCACATAATCCTCTACCCTCAAGCAATTCTACACCCACATCTTGCAAACTCTGTCTACAGTGGGGCCAGAAGTATGTAGGGGAGGACAGCTGGCCTGATTCCTACCCTGCCCACAAGCAGCTTCAAGGTCAATTTTCCTCCTTCCTGCTTTCTGGAACGCAGGGAGAGCAAGCATAGGATTTTTTTTCTCCTTTGCCTTTTGCCTGGCAAAGATGGATTTTTTATTTTAACTGAGTCAACAACTGCCTGGAGCAAGGCTGACAAAGCCTGGACAGTCTCAGCCAAATGAGGATAGTTGGTGGATATCTGTCCCTTTTATTAATTCAATCCCTAAAACTTTACTGATCATTTTATGGCACTAACAGAAAAGAAATCACTACTTTTAAAATAACTGCTGTAGTCTCTCACTAAGCATAACCCCACCCCCCCACACAAAGATTTGTTGTTTACATTTCAGCCTTTTATACCTAATATGACAAAAATTGCTGCCTTTTCATATAGGTTCCTCAGAGCACCTACAAACCTCCAAAGGAAAAACAGCACCTTCAGAAAATCAAGTACAGGAATCGGCGAAAAGCTGAGGTAAGTGTAATGTGATTTTATTTGTAATCCCCCCTCTCTTGCATCTGTTTGTTCTTTAATGAAACATGCAGGTTTCACAGCTGTAGGGCTCTATACAGAGGCAGACTCGCCATCTGGCTGTTCTGGCAAATGCCAGAGGGGCTGGTGCACTAAAGGGCCGGTGGGCCAGTCTTCGTGGAAAAAAAAAAAACTACATCAAGACAAAGTATGTCCCGCCACTGGAGCCTTCCATCAGGTGCTCCAGCTACTCACTTTTGTTGCACTACAAATAATAGCATTACTGTTACACCGAGTAATTGTTCTCATGGAAGCAGCCAGGTAAGGTTTTCATAATATGTCCAGTCAGGACTGCCACATTTGCAGACTCATTCTTACATTTGTGCCCAGTGCCATGCTGTTCTCTCTTCCATCTGCACCGACCCTGTAAATGAATCCATGGCAGCTGCTTTTTTTAGTAGAGGGGACCACCGGCACCGGGTAAGGGTGGGGGAGGAGCAGTTGGCATGGGGGTTAGCATGCCGACCCCTGCTGTAGAATCACTTACCTGCCAGCCACAGTCTCCAGTGGAAGAGATGCATGAATGCAAACACCACAAAGGAAAGCCACCGCAGAAAGTGAAGCTGCTGCAGCAGCAGTTTTTTTCATTCTGCCTCTGAAATGGCATAAAAGGCATCCAAAACATTCACAAAAGTCAGTTCCTCCAACTGTTCATTAAATGGATTGGAAACTGTGGCTTCTGAAAATAAAGATATATTTGGAAATGTCACTTTTTCCTTCATAGACTTGCACATATAATTTTGTGACTGAGGAGTCAGAGCAACTCTAGAAAAGACTGAAAACACTAGGCTCTTTTCCTGTGCATTTTATGCCGGAGCTAATGCTACATGTACAACTTCAGTCTAGTTTCCTATCATGACTCAGAGAGCTGCTGGAAAATCCAGAGGGCACCTTTCTTCCATGGCTGCAGTTTACAATCAAAGGAAGTAATATTGTTCAAGGACTAGTAAAATGAAAAACTAAGTACTGATTGGATCATTACATGTGCTCCCCACTTTAAAAGGGTTCATATCTTTGTTCTTCTTGGAGCAGCCCCTGGTGCCCAGGCTTCTTTTCAATTCCCCCACTCCACCAATGCAAGAAAGGGAATAAAGCTGTTATCTTGTTTTCTATAGGGAATCAAGTTCTGGTAGTTGTGTATCAGGTGCAGTGATGGACCTTTCAACTGATGTTCCAGTCCTTCAATGATCTTTGAAGTCATTAGGCCTCTATACAGGGGTCCATCCAGGTGGAACTATTGTAGAATCAGGGTCCTAACACAAGGCTTTCATCAAGGCTGAGAATTTGTATTGATGGTTATTCCAGACTCCATTCACTGAAAGTAGATTAATGCACTTGCCTGTGCACACCGAAGTAAATTTTAATGTATTTGGCTCAATCTCCTTAGGAAATGTGAGGGAAACTCATCAGTGTGCTCCAGGGCTAGGTAAAGTAGTGTATTTTTTACAGTATGTGCATTCTTTCCAAACAGATATCTGAAAATGCCACCCACTCATCTCAATGGGCAGAGCCTTGACTAGACCAGTGTAGTAGACAGCCCCAAAAGGAGGGGGAGCACATGCTAGGGAATGCAGGGGGGAGTCCCTCCTCCTCCAGGACGTTTCCATCTCCCACTGGCCAACCAGAGAAAGATAAGAGCTGATTTTTGCCTGATTCCCTCTACCCCTCCTCCCCCCCCATTTTTTTTAAACTCTTGCCTGGATCTTTTGGAGCCTCTTCCTCCCTTTAACAGCCACATCCTCCCTCCATGTAGTTGTGGTATAGACACTGTGTTTTAGGATGCTTCAGGTCTGACCAGTTCCCTATCTTAAAGTCAGGAAGGAATCATTCCCATTGAGACTAGATTGGTGGTGGGAGGGTTGCCTTCCTCAACATCATGGAAGCACAGATAGGCCAAATAGGAGTAGACCATAAAAATTAACTAGGAATATTTAGTTCTTTACAACTTACAGCTCAAACGGGCTGGCTCCCAGAAGTAAAGGTGACCTGAGATTTCACTATTGGGCCTTGTTTCTATTGGAGAAGAATCATAGAATCTTAGGTTGGAAGGGACCTCATGAGGTCATCTAGTCCAATCCCCTGCTAAAAGCAGGACCACTCCCACTAAATCATCCCAGCCAGGGTTTTGTCTAACCAGGCCTTAAATGTTTCCAAAGACGGAGATTCCACCACCTCCCTAGGTAATCCATTCCAATGCTTCACCACCTTCCTAGTGAGAAAGTTTTTCCTAATATCCAACCTCGACCTCCCCAGCTGTAATTTGAAACCATTGCTCCTTGTTCTGTCCTCTGTTACTACCAAGAACAGCCTAGCTCCCTCCTCTTTGGAGCAACCCTTCAAGTAGTTGAAGGTTGCTATCAAATCCCCCCTCAGTCTTCTCTTCTGCAGACTAAATAACCCTTGTTTCTTCAGTCTTTCCTCATAAGTCATGTGTCCCAGCCCCCTAATCATTCTCGTTGCCCTCCGCTGGACTCTTTCTAGTTTGTCTAAATCCTTTCTGTGGTGGGGAGCCCAAAACTGGACACAGTATTCCAGATGTGGCCTCACCAGTACTGAATAGAGGGGAATAATCACATCCCTCGATCTGCTGCAACACTCCTACTGATGCAGCCCAGTATGCCATAGGCCTTTTTGGCAACAAGAGCATATTGTTGACTCATATCCAGTTTCCTGTCCACCATAACCACCAGGTCCTTTTCTACAGTGCTGCTACTTAGCCAATCGGTCCCCAGCCTGTAGCAGTACATGGGATTTTTCCGTCCTAAGTGCAGGACTTTGTACTTGTCTTTGTTGAAACTCATGAGATTTCTTTTGGCCCAATTCTCCAATTTGTCTAGGTCTCCCTGAATCCGATCCCTACCCTCTAGCATGTCTACCATTCCCCGCAGCTTGGTGTCATCCACAAACTTACTAAGTGTGTAATCTATCCCATCATCCAGATCATTAATGAAAATGTTGAACAGAACTGGCCCCAGGACCAACCCCTGGGGCACTCCACACGTTACTGGTTGCCAACTAGACATTGGGTCATTGATGATCCCTTCCCACTGAGCCCGATGACCTAGCCAGTTTTCTATCCACCTTACAGTTCCTTAACTTGCTGACAAGAATGCTGTGGAAAACCTCTTCAAAAGCTTTGCTAAAGTCGAGGTATATCACGTCAACAGCTCTTCCCACATCCACAAATCCAGTCATCTCAACATAGAGGGCAATCAGGTTGGTCAGGCACGATTTGCCCTTGGTGAATCCATGCTGACTGTTCCTGATCACTCTATTTTCCTCCAAATGTTTCAGAATGGATACTTTGAGGACCTGCTCCATGATTTTTCCCAAAATTGAGGTGAGGCTGATTGGTCTGTAGTTCCCCGGATCCTCCTTTTTCCCTTTCTTGAAGATAGGTACTATATTTGCCTTTTTCCAATCATCTGGGCCCTCCCCCATTCGCAACAAATGTTCAAAGATAATGGCCAGCGGCTCTGCAATCACATCGGCCAACTCCCTCAGCACCCTTGGATGCAGTTCATCTGGCCCCATAGACTTGTGCACATCCAACTTCTCCAAGTAGTCCCTAACCTGACCTTCCATCACTGAGAGCCGCTCTCCTTCTCTCCAATCTGTATTTCCCAGTGTAGTAGCCTAGGAGCTGACCCTGCCTGTGAAGACTAAAGTAAAAAAAGCATTGAGTACTTCAGCCTTTTCTCCATCATCAAAACAGCTCTTGGTTTGATCAAATGACTCCTGACTCACAGCTATAGCATCATGCCCACTATGTAATATGATTACTGTAGTATCATAGCTGTGTATCATTTATATCAAGAGGAGACCTGAAGTCTTCAAAGACAAATATGCCCTCCCCCCACTTCTTGTACCTCCTGTGCCCTACATGTGAGGTATATGTGTGAGAAGATTCAGAAGAGTGCAGTTATTGAATCCTACAGGTAGGCTGAGGAGAATGTACCCTGAGTTATGGATTATTATACGGAATCTCCCTGTGGTATATTGCCATGAACACTTTGCTCTTCTGGGTCCCCTGGGTGGTCTTTCTTCTATTCCAGAGCAAAGAACTCACAGGCAGAACCCAGTGCTGTCATCCATGCTCATTCATTTACAGTGCATGCATACAACCCCCACTCTCACACCAGGCCCCTTTGGCCCCACAGCTTTGAGCTGCTCAGTCTCTCTTGCCAGGCAGCAAACTGAGTAGCAGGGCTCCTACACTCTTCCCTGACCACCCTCACATCTTTGGTTTCTTCCTAGCTGGTTTATACCTCCTCCCCAGCTAGGGAGACAGCTCTCCTCTCTTGCCTCCTTAGGCAAGGGTCTGGCTTGTTCTAATCAAAGTGTTCAACTGTTGCTTATTCCTCTTTGCAGTCTGGGTTGGGGGTGGCAGAGGCACCAAAGGGCATGTCACACTCTACTCTGTCACACCCCCACAGTAGATCCACTTAGAGGCCTGGTACTGGATCCCTGGGACAATGAAGCAGACAGCTCCACTCCCCAATGTTAAGTTTATAAAAGTTGAGATTGGCTGTTTAACTCCATCCCAGTGTTTGTCTTCATTCACTGGCATGTCCTGATTAAGCCTTCTGCCTTCCAAGTATTTTTTGTTTTCTATAGTGCTTTGCAGTGTTAAAAAAGGAGTGGGGAGGTTACATAAGCAAAACAAAATGTATATATACATCATATTATCTTACTACCTGGGTAGCGTTTGTTACTTTTACAGAATTGAATGTATCAATCTTCAACCCACAGAGTTTATTGGTCTATGATCTTTTTTGAGAATTAGTTCTGATTTGTTGCAAATTTTGTTTGACCAAACTGTGGCTCGGGAGCTGCATGCGGCTCTGTTACTGCAGCTCAAAGAGTCCTCTATACCCTTTTCCCCCATTCTTCACCTACCAGACTGGGGTGGGCAGGTTGGAGCTTCTGCATGCAGCCAGGCGGTGGGGCTAGAGGATTCTGCCCAGAAGGGAGGTGGATCTCAGGAGGTCAGAAAGTTTGGCTTGTATACCCATTTGCTTTGTATTCCTATCATTGGTATTTTCACTTGGTATTTAAATGTTTAGAGTTCTGTATTTTAATAGTTGCCTCCATTTCTCCTCAATGGAGAATTTAAAATGTACCACATTTTTACAAATAATTGTTTTGATTTTAGGAACTGCTGCTGGAAGCAAATGTTAGCCAGTTCAGGTGTGCAACCATAATGCCTGAGAACAAAGCCCTGAGAGGTGTAAGTTAAACAAAGTTGGTAAATTAAAAAATCACCATTGTGTGTTTTTGTACATATTAGTCACTTTTTATCCAAGGACGCAAAGGATCCCTTTGTATTTGGAGTTAGGAATTATGACACTGTTGTTCCATCAGTGGGTTCTTGTGACATTCCAAAATACAAGAAGCAGACC
This sequence comes from Pelusios castaneus, assembly GCA_007922175.1. Lineage (NCBI taxonomy): Eukaryota > Metazoa > Chordata > Testudines > Pelomedusidae > Pelusios > Pelusios castaneus. The sequence goes on from ML686047.1 coordinate 6,150,273, forward strand.
CTAACACTAGATTCCTCAGGTGAAACGAAAGCCCTGTCATTTGAAACATGGATGTTATTAGTTTATATAATGCACAGAACCTGGTCTATGCTTCATTCACTCTCCACTGGCTCCCTTTTCCTCACTCCAATAGTGCTGCTGCCCCTCCTTTCTAACCTGCCTACTTTTAATGCTGCTCTAGCAACTTCCCTTACACTCTAACAGTTTTCCTTTCATCCAACAGGGCAGTTTTCCATTAACTTGAAAGGGTACACAGGAGCTGAGTGAAAACAGCTCTTGGTTTGATTAAATGACTCCTGACTCACAGCTGTAGAATCATGCCCACTAATGTAATATGATTATTGTGTATCATGGCTGTGTATCATTTATACCATGTCAATAACCATATCATCTGTTCCCCCAAACTGTACCCCAAAGGGTAAGTTCGTGTGTTGATTCACCAGACACGAAGACCATTGAAAAAGATGGACGATTTTTATTGAATGCCAGGATGAATAAGCCCAAGCAAGCAAAGCAAAGTAATAAGTGATGAGAGGTTACGTCCCTTCAGCAGCCGGGGATCCCTGACGACTGCGGACGACCCCCAGGAGGTTCCTGATGCACCTTGGTCCTAGGTTACCGGGGCAGCCTGGTCCTTGGTTCTGTGGCAAAGTCCACAGATTCTCAGAGGCTGTGCTAACATATAGCATCTCAGGAGAAGGCAGGGTGATCAAGCCCGCGTTCCCTTCACATGCTCAGGCTCAAGGCTGAGGTAGCTTGAAGGAACAGATTAAAAAAGTACATCACAGCCAACCTGTGCAAAACAGCAGAGCACCTTATATCTGGCCCCAGCCGGTTCACACAGTAGACTGGCTCCAGCTGGTCCTTTGGGCATGAAGCCCAGCATCAGTTCATGGTCTGGTCACTCATGGGGCGGGGGGGATTGTGGGCGCCACTACCTGTCCGTCACAAAATCTTCTGCTTTAGCCTTACATCATCCCAGCACCTTCATGTGAGACTCTATAGCTAGTAGCAAAGAATGAAGTTCCCTATCATTGTCAGAATTGCATACATAGTAAAAATCTCATGAAATCTCCTTGGGTAGCCTGCTTTATCTTCACAAACCTCACTGCGTAATCAAGAACTGACTATCTGTGACCTTTGATGGCATTCCATATTCAAAATGTCTTTAGCACACATTAATGTTACTTTATTATTTTGTTATGTCAGCCATCTAAATACATTTCATAGTAATAACTTTTCTCAGGACCTGTGCTGCAATTATTGGATATGCAGGGCTCTCAATGAGTTTGGGGTGCACAACAGGTTTTAAGGACACTTTGATTGCAGGTGCTAATCTTCAGTGATCACATTTGTTCTTCCAAAGGGAACAATATTCAAGACACAATTGATATCTTTAATAAGGTGATTTTTCCCGAGTATTTGAAAATCTGTTTCTGAAATGAAAATAAATTTTGGGTGACTTTGCAGTATACATCGGATGTTATGAAGACAAAACCGAAGTTCCAGGCTCAGAAGATCCAGGGCAAGGTGAGTAACATTTAAAATGTATAGATGTTACAGGTGTGCCAAAAGTTTAGAAGAAAGTTGTGACCAGATTTGGAACTAGTGCGAATTGATACAAGCTCTCTGTAATCTAGTGTATTACATCAAGGGCTATGGCCGGGGAAATTGGATGATTCAAGGGATTAGTAGTGAACAATAAAGTCTGTAGGTCACTTGTTCAAATCTAGCTCCTAAAGAGCCATCAGCATTCACGATGTAATGAGTGTTTGGTCCGTTGTTTAGTTTCCATTGAACGAGTACCTAAATCATAAAATACACAACCTCTTTGCTGAGACTTCAGTAGTACAAGTGGCGAGAGAGGCTAGCTGCCTCAAATATGTGCCTAGGGTCTTGGGTGGGCTCAGGATTGGATGGGCTAGCTCATACTGCTCTGGCTACATTCTATTTTTAGTGCACTAGCTCAATGAGAGTCACAACCCCAGCTTGAAGTGTAGACACACCTTTCGAGATGGTAAAACAGTATTGCATTGCCTCTGCATGTGCTATGATTGTCCTGTGGATAATAAAAGACTCTAGTCCTTCAGGACTTTCAATCTGACACCTTTCATAAACAGACAGGAATGGATTTTGCAGAGATTCAGACACTGACACACAATCATCAGGAATGGAGAGAACTGATTGATCGTTCGTCAGTGATGGTGCTCCCAGTGACCTGTGCAGTTATGGGAATGATGACAATAAGATCATGCCAAAATAGCTGAATCAAAATAACAGAGATTGCCTCAGAGTCAGATTCACTATTAATATAAATGGGGAATTTGTCCCATAATCTAAAGAAATAGCTGTTTGCTCACCTTTGTTGAACAATTCTTGGTCAAATTCCGATCCAAGTTGCAGAAGTACAAATTTCAAATAACTCCACTGGCTGCAGAAGCCGGCCAGCAGAGTGCTGTTGCACATACCACATGGTTCATTGCACTATGGTTCCCTCAAACCACTGCCTGTGCAAATCTGCTAACTGTTCACAAAAGGATAGTTAACAACAGCAGGCCCACACATTTTATTTGTGAAGTCATTTAGATTCCAATTTCTCCCTTTGAAAATCTGGCCTCTGAAAAATGTTTGTAAAGCAGATCTGACACTGATGATTTACAGTGTACAGCTCTAACAGTAATACCACCCCTATAGTCATTGGCAGTTACATGTCTGTTTAGAAGTGCTGCCCTATATGATATGTCCCATGTGTTTTTAAAGGGCAGTATAGCATTATGACCGTGACTTCTTCCTCTCTCTGAAGGGCAAAAGTACTTCAGACAGCATTTACAAAGTTAACACACAGGACCACCAATAGTTTGGACTTTTGTTAAAGTGTGTGTCTGTTATATTTCCCTCTCAGACAATCTAAAATATTGAAACTTATCAGCTAGAGTGTTGGCTTGTGGGAATTAAACCATCTGGTTAAGCTGCATAAAAGAAAATATGGATCCAGTGTCTTATTAAATTGATCAGGGACATTTTAATAGTTGCTTGCATGTTTTCCAGTGGTATAATGATATTTATCTCATCCTAAACACACTTGCCTTGAAGGTTGGTTAGGTGACTTTCAGGGAGCTGCTATAAAACTTGCTGAGATAAGCATATTGTTTGAGTCATAAAATAAATTCTACTTTCCACCTCCCACCCATTTATCCTTCATCTCCCAATAGACAATTTAAAAGATTTAAAAGGAATGTGAATACAATATGTTAGAAATAGGTCACAAACTCCATCTCAAAATAGTCAAATTGTATAATATTTAAATAGATTAGGGTTACTGTGCAATTAACCATAGTCTCTTTACTATTTTGTTAAACCATTCATTGTACCTTTTTGTTAGAACATCCGATAAACACATTTTCTAGTCTCAGTCAGGCACATTGAATTTGCTGTGAAGACAAAAATGATTAACCACTGCTTTTACAAAATCTTTTTACCTTCTTCCCACTGCAAGCAGTGAGACAGTACAGTGGCTCATTACTCTGGCTCAGTTTGCCTAATGCTCTTAGAAGTACTTGTTCTCTACAAATTTATTTGTTTTGGTGAGAAATAGTGTGTTCATTAGGTGGAAATACTGAATGTGATTTTTTTCCATAAGAATTACACGGGTTTGCTGTCCCTTCTTCCTGCTTGAGAAAGGGGAAGGGATCACATACAAGAAATGGGGTAATGTAAAATTCAGGTATTCACTGGTGATATATGAATAGAAAAGTCTATTTGGATACTTTCTTTGTATTTACCTGCACACATCTTGTAATCCTTATGGATTGTGGCTGTTATGAATACATTTTATTCAATCAGATTTTTATTTGTTAAACTGGAGATGGAACATTTCTAGGTTTAATATTGGCCCCGCAGTCAATTTCAGTTCAAGATATTGTCCACTTTTCTATCTAATCTACAGAAACCGCAAACACTACAGGAAGGGTAAATAAACAAGCAGTTTCCAAAAGCATCAAAGCTTCTACGTATTTTAGTGAATGATTTCAGTTCAGAGCCAGTGCACTATAAAAAATATAGGGTGCGGGGAGAGGAGAGGAGAGAGAGAAGCAGACAGACATACAGAGATGGAGAAAAAAAAGTAGAAAAGAGAGAGCATCAGTCACTGAAAAAACTAAAGGTAGCAAAGTTGTTGTAGCCATGCTGGTCCCAAAATATTAGAGAGACAAGGTGGGTTAAATAATATTTTTTATTGGGCCAGCTTCTGTTGGTGAGAGAGACAAGTCTGCAAGCTTACACAAAGCTCTTCTTCAGGCTGTGAAATGTGTTCAGAGTACTCTGCATTCTGCTTTCTGAGTACATTTCCCAACTCTGAAGAAGAGTTCTGTGTAAGCACGAAGGCTTTCTCACACAAGTGGAAGTTGGTCCAGTAAAAGATATTACCTCATCTACTTTATCTCTATAAAGATGGCAAGACCAGTACAAGGAAAGAAAGGACCCTTGTTGCTGTTTCGTCCCCCAGAGTTTGGGACCCACCTATGTTTGCTCTGAAAAATCGGTGGGTAATTACATTTCACCGGTGGTTATTAAAATGTGCCTCATGCTGCAGAAAAGCCACATTGTTCTGCTCCATTTATTAATTCCCAGATTACGTCCTTTGCCTGTTGTGCTCAGCCTACCCTATGGAATCAATCTCAAATATGCAACCATGTTTTTTCAGTTTTGCTTATGCATTTTAACTAATTGTGCAGATGGTAAGTATAGGAACTTGTGAGTGATTTTGCACATGTATTGTTCTGCCAGTCCCTAAACAGTTAACTTGTAGTTAAAAGTACATTTTAATATGATTTATTTCCATATGCACTTTGTGAATGGACTTAGTTTAACTGGCTGGTATCATCACTATTTTGTTTTGTTTTTCTGCATGGAGTGGGCCCAATTCTGATCTCACACCAGATTTACACTCGTATTATGACATTGAGTTCCCAGGTGTTGTCCTTCCTTGTCGCTGATCAGATCAGAATAGGGACCAATATATGCAGCTGTAAAGCTGGATACAGCCCTCTGAGGATTACTTTTGTGTAAGGAGAATCCTTGTTTACTCCACTGCCTTCCTCAGATCCTAGAAATTATTTGTCAGTCACTTCGAAGGCAATACTCTCTCTGAAGAGAGATGCTGAAGCAGCCCTGGAATTAGTCCCAGTTGTACAAGTAACCCTCGCTGTGAGTTTGAAGGTCAATGAAGCCTGTACTTCAATTTCTCCAGCTATGAAATCAATATAGTGATACTGACTCTTAGAAATACCTTCGGTTTAAGTAAATTAATGTTTGCAAAACACTTTTGATATTCTCAGATGAAAGGTACTATATGTCACTTGAATAACTGTATGATATTCCTTCCTTTCAACTCTCCCAGAGGTGGACACACAAGAGGTTTTATATTGGAAGCCATTGGCAATCATGTATTTGTCCAACCAACTGGAATGATTTTTCTTTTGGAGTGTTTCCATGTAAATGTATATATGAATTTAAAAGGAAGTGATCACATTATATAGGCTTTGACATGGCTCAAAAGTTTGATTACCAATTTATAACCCACTCTGGGGACCTGGTTGATTGCTTAAGAAGCTTGAATGATTTGTGAACCGCATGAAAATCCATTGTGAATCTCAGATTAATGCTTTGAGCAAAATTTATGCTTCATCTTGAAGGTGATCTAAAGTGATTGAATTACAGTGGATTGATTTATTTAACCCTTTGAATTGTTTTTTTTAATCCATTTTATGATTAACATTGCTAATTGCAGCATATGTACTCCTTTTCCTGATAGGTTGACAATATACCTATTAAATTAAATGCAGCAGCGATCTTAAGAGAAGGTGCCTTCTATCAGCGGAAAATGGAACAAGAACTCAACAGGTACTTTCTATACATAATATTTCCCAGCTGCTTTCTATACATCCCTTTATATAAAGAACACCTTAAAGGTGACTATGTAAACTCCAGTTAAAATAATGTAATGAATCTGTTAAAAGGCATATGAAAGCTTCCTGATTAATAATGAGCAAATTTGACTGAAATTAAAGGCTTCATTAGAATAACAATGAAGACTTTTGATTTATTATACGTAGAGTACAGTGTGAGTATGCTTATTTAGTATTCTAGCTAATGCACATTTGTTAAGTGCTATGAATAATCATAACAAACAAGAAATCTGGTGGCACTTATAAAGACTAACAAATTTATTTATCGCATGAACTTTTGTGGGAGAAAATCCCACTTTGTCAGACATCGGATGAAGTGGGATTTTCCCCCACGAAGCTTATGCAATAAATACATTTGTTAGTCTTCGAAAGTGCCACTAGACTCCTTGTTTGTTTTGCTGAACTAGACTAACATGGCTACCCCTTTGGAACTTGTCATGAATAATCATGTATTCTATACACACAGATACATCATTTTAGATACGTAATTACACACATGTATGTCAATGTATGTACCCATATGTACATATGCAAACAGATTACGTTTGTACCATTCAAATACTTACAGTGCATTTGTTAAAGAAAGCAAATATGTTAAATAATTCTTGGTGTAACTCTGTTACCTTCAGTGGAGTTACATCTGAGCTGATTGTGAGTTATTGTACTCAGAGTTTTATACTCAAACTGGTTACTATTTATATAATAATGCTCATCTGCTTCCATGACTATACAGGATCCTGGCACATAGTAGTCATTAGTCTGGGTTTTCAGTTCACCTGTTAATCATTGGGAGTGAGGGAGGAGAGAGAAGGTACTGAATGGACAGTGCTGGTTGTGTTCTTTCTCTAGAAATATATAACAAAATAACAAGTAATTTCAACAGAGATAAAAATCTACGATATCATCAGCTTAGGTTAATATTATCAATGAGCCATCAGGCTGAGTGCTAAAAATGATTAACCTCTTCAGAAAAATCTAGCCTTCATTATTCTAGAGGTGAGCATAATGAAGTTAGTAATTAAATTCAGATTTGTCAGATGTCCCCTAAATCCTCCTTCAAAATGACAGACATCACACGTTAGTCGCAAGAGCTCACATCCTCAAAAGTATTTAGGCATCTAATTCCTTCTGATTTCAATAGGAGATAGGCAACTAAGTATTTCTGAAGATCTTGACCAGGGTTACCTATGTTCCACATAAATTTGGCATCCCATCACTATTATTGTTGAGAATAATTTAAATCAAAATACAGACTGAAACTGCTATGCTATGCTAAATGTATTGCTATGCTATGCTAAATGAATTGCATAACATTGAGATTCCTACATGGATCATTTTTGGTGTCTGGCTGTCACAAGTGGTTCATGACCCTGAGTGCCAGCCTCATGGCACACTCAAAATGGCGGGGCAGAGAGCTCAAAAGGGTTGCATGTTCTGTAATTAGATTTCACCAACCCAGTAACAATTGTGAACTCCTGAAGCATTATAACAGTCTTACCATAGAGTCCCAGACAGTCTTCTTGGGCATTCCAGTCTATCTTGCCATGCAGGAAAACTAGATTTAGTGATGGTTGGTTGCTGGATACCAAAGGTCACGAAATACTCAGGTTGCTCGCAGTCCTAAGAACCCAGTCACTTACCCCAGATCAATTTGGATGGTAGTGCTGTGAGGCAGAAACTGAAGCTCAGCACAGCACTAAGTCAGGATATCACACAGGCCAATGAAGCTACCCCCAACGGATGAATGGAGCCTAGCCAGTAGCCTCTTACCCTTCCCGAATGTTGGCATCCTCTTGACCACGGTGACCCCTGCAATGGCACCTTGGGTGGTCACCCATGTCACCCACGCATAAGGTCGACCCTGTCAACCATGTTTGCAGAGGTAACTTGAACACGTGAATGGGTTATGCCCAAAGTTTGTAGGAAATGTTTCAGCTGGAAAGCAGAATTTGCTCACAGCCAAAATGGTCAAATTACAGGAACCTAGAGTTAAGGGTTCTCTTCTCCTTTCCAGAATTGAAAGTTTGCTACGGGGGGCCCGTGACCCATCTGAATTCCTGGAATGGCAAAAACAGATGCGTGAGAAAGATTTGGATCAACAGCTGACTGAGATAGAATGTAGAAGGCTACAAGGGAAACTGAGTCATGAAGAGGCAGTTCTAGCCCGTCAGAATGTAATTCAGGAAAACAAGAAGAAAGCTGAACTAAAGAGAGAAGAGGTAAAACATTACAGAATTGTTCATGCCTGATTTGGGCTTTACATCAATAGACAGCATGTTAGAACAAGGTGCAGAAGTTCATTCAAAGTAGGTCTGAGTACTTAACTGGAGTCCAGAACTAGTGCAAAAAGCTCAGGCTTTAGTTTACATCCATAGATGTTCTGCTATATTAGGAAAGAGAAGGTTTACTAGTATTTGAATAGACAGTTAATGTTTGTTTATTGACGTGAGGAAGAATATTTACCTCTGAATTCCCGTGAATTTCTCCTTCTTTGTAACTAAGAAGTGCAGACGCCATGGCTACCCTGGAGCATTAGGTCGATTTAAGAAAGGTTAAGTTGACCTACAGACTCCTGCATCCACATTGGGCTTTTATTAAGTCGACTTAATAACGCCACCTCTTACGGTCGACTTAACGCTTAACGCGACCTTATTAAGTCAACTTAAGCCAGCGTAGATGGGAGAAGCCCTTAAGTCGACCTAACTGGCCTCCAGGCCCCCTCCCAGCTACCCACAACGCACCACTCTTCCGTCGACTGAGCACCTGCCAGTGTGGATGCAGGCAGTCGACAGGCGTTTTCAGTGTGGACTTTCTAAGTGGACTTAACAAGGTCGACTTTAAGTCGACTTAACAGAGCCTCCAGGGTAGACGTACCCCAAGAGACTGAAGACAGCTGTTTTCAGTGGGCTCATTGGTAGAAAGGTAACTATGTTACAGTGTTTGAATGCGATTAAGGAAACCAAAAATCTGTCTGAGCTCACCTGATTCACTCCATGCTATTTGGACTTCACTCAGGACCTCACTGATGGGGAAGCCCAGAAAAAATACTTTACAGATGTGTATACATCAAGAAATACACTTCCAAGTGCACAGAGCTTTGGGCTAATTCATCTCCTCTCACAAGTCAATACAGATGGTAGCTGAAAACGTACTTTCTATGTATTATAGCAATGTAATGCAGGCTCATTAAGAGCCCATAGTTCAAGTTAGCCCTGTGTCGGGATTGTATGAGAATAGGACGTGTCTACATGGGACACTTGGGAAAGTTAGGAGAATCAGCGAAAGGTGTGAAGTCAATGCCCGTAAGTTAAAGAGTGTATGGATGCTTTCATTCGGGACTAAACTGATCTCCTTGAAGGAGGATTAAGTTACTGCAAACTAAGGCCAGTTCACTTCTGAATGAGAGCATCTGTACATGTTTTAACTTATGGCCATTAACTCTATACCTTGAGGGCTGGTCTGCACTACACAGTTAGGTCAATGTAATTAATTATGTTAGTGTGTACACTACACTTCTTCCCTATGCTGTAAGTGCCCTACTACATCAACATATAACTCCCCCTTGACAAGAGGTGTAAGGCTTAGGTGTAATTAGGGCAATGCAGTGTCCGTGTAAACACTGAATTATTTACATGGTGTGTTGGCTGGGATCTGGGGCTAAAAGCTTGAGTTCTCTCCACCCGCTCACTCCCGACCAGGAGCATGAAATTAACAAGACTGCCCGCTCCTGGCGGGGAGTGGATGGGGAAGGGCTGAGAAGCTGGGGCAGCTGGACCCTGCTCTCCAGGGGGTGAGAAGCCACAGGTGGCTTCCCTCAAGTGCCAGCAAGGAATGGGAAGGCAAGAAGCCACAGTTGGCTTTCTCCCACAAGTCCCGGTGGGAATGGGAAGGCAAGAAGCCCTGCTCAGCTTTCTCTTGCTCCTGGCAATGCAAAGGGGGCAGTATGGGGTGCAGCCTGCCAAGAGCCTGTGGGGCAGCCAGGCCCCCAGTAGGGGGAGGGCAGCAGAGCTGAGAGACTGAGCTGTCAGCTCCCTACACTGCCTCTCTTAGTTCAGTGGAAGTGCTGAGGACATGCATTACCAACCCATGGAGGGTAGTGTGGACATGCTCCAATATTAGATGATATACCTTCCTAGTGGAGACATCACCTCAGTTAAGTTACCTTAACTTTCCTGTGTGTCCCTGTGTAGACAAGCTCTCAGTAAGTTGTGACAAGTTCAGGAGTGGCTCCTTATCTGCTCCAGGAAACGTTTGGGAGCAAGTCTATGGAGATGGTGCAGATGAACTTCCCCTCCCCATGACTCTCTTAATGGCCTTCTAAACATCCTGTTGCTTTGGTTTTTCTGTGCAAGGGGCATAAAGGTGACTGCAGCCCTAGGGTTACAACAAATCCCGCCCAACTGCTGTTGGAGAATGAGGCAGAAACAGAATCCCTGAACTGGGGTTTCCCTCCTGTCTCCATCTTTATACATAGTTACTTTTGTAGAGGCTGCAGTCCTGCTCATCCAGTTGTCCTTACCCTTTTTCAATAGCCTGCAGCAAAGAGAGCAGTGTCTTTACTGGCCTGTTATTTGTTTGGGGTTTAGACAGCAGAATTGATGCACCAATATGCAGAAAAACGTCTTCAGGAAGAAAAGGAAATGAGAGAGTTGGTGGAGCAGGTGGTGGAAGGACATAAAAATGTGAAGCAAGCACGAACGAAGCTCCAGAAGTACAAACGACAAATAGGTATTTGTGTTGCCAAACTACTAAGCAATGATGGCAAATTTTTTTTTAAAAACCATTTTATCTTAATTTTAGTGGGCAACTCATCTAAATGTTGTTAAAGAGGAAGTGGGGGGGGGGGGGGGAAACCAGAATATATGTTTCCATAAACAAGTGGACCCAATGGAATAAGTGAATCTTTCAGAGCCCATTCTAGTTGAAATGAACAGCTAATCTACTGGCCCAGAGAAATTATTCCCTGTTCTAAGGGGGAAGATACAGAATCAGGCATTCCTACCCTCCTGCAAAAGTGGTACATGCGACTGCCTGTTCTGATTGCTGTACCAGTATACGGTGATCAGGTTCCTGTGACTCATACTGAATCTCCAGTGTCCTAAAGAGAGGACTTGCTGAGCCAACTGAAATTTTTAAAGGAGACAGAACTCATTACTGGCTTCTTGCTAGCTGAGGAGGAGAGGAAGAAAGCAGCTATCTGTCACAGTTCCAAGGAGATGTTCCAGTAAATTATATTTTAGCCTAGCTGATTTAAGGCCATTCATGGGAGGAAGCCTTGTCTGTGTCTGCTGTGGTCAGCTCCCCAACTCCACTAGCTAATAGCAGCACAAGCATTCCTGTCAGATCATGCGGGTTCTGCTCTCCCTCCTCAGGATAGAATACGCATTCCAACCCCTCAGTCTCTGCGCGTCTCATTGGACATTCACAGTGCTCCCAAAGGCATGCCACGCCCCATCGTACCAGAAACACCTCACATTACTGCTCTGCTTAACACACATCACTTAGGTTATAGTAAAAAGTTGTTTAACAGAATATACAGATTCAAGTGATAGCAAATAGAAACTTTGGAAATAAATGGTTGCCTCTGAAATAAAAACACACATTTTAGAAGCTAGACTTACTTAACAAGTTACTGTCATGTCAGCTAGGGCAAAGCTCACCTAAAATCCTTCCAGCATATTACAGCAGACTTGGCTGGGGTTTTCCCTTCATAAGACAAGTCCTGCTATCAGCTTGCCTCCTCAGCAGAAAAGACCCAACAGTGTCTCTCTGTGCTCCTAGTTATCTTTGTCTTTACTCATAAACAGGACACCATATGTTTTTCTTGTCCATTTCACAATCTCTTAATTAGCATTGGGCTCAGACTATAGATAGGCCTCCCTTGTGAAATGGACAATACACACACGACGAGCCAGAGAGAGAGAAGAGTCCCTTCCCTCCTATCTGACAGGAGTGTGTTTATCACATTCTGGTGACCTGCCTTAACTCACATATCTTAAGAACATAATTTCTTAAACGTTATCCGTACATAGATTTTGCAGTGGTTATGATGACCAATGGGCTCTTACTAGAGACCTCACGTGGCATCATTTGGTAAATTTAATGTCCATACATCCCACTCAGGGGATGCCTGTAAAACTCCATTATCCTCCTGTGCTCTCTGCCAGTTGTCACCAAGAGGTTCCTGGGTCCCACTGAGTAAGCTAGTCTTTTTCCTAGATGCGTGGATAAAGCTACCAGCATCCATAGCTTTCCAGAGTACATGCAACCATGGGTATATGATGCTGTACAGAGTCTGTACTTCAAGTAAATTAAACTATTCATTTTCCGACGTTTTGGTATCTTGAGTCTAAACTAGAAAATAAATTATTAAATACCAATGTTATCCAATTGTAAGCATAAACTATTTTATATTTCATTTCTGTGTATGTAAGTTTCAAAATCACAGCTATTAGAGATGGAGCTCATCCTGGCCATTGGGGAAGGGTTGTTCACTGAAGTATATTCAGATTAGTATTATTGTCATTATTCATACAGGTACAAGAATTCATCTCCAGAGGTATTGCAGCATGAGACATGCAGCCAACATGTGTTATTTGTTTTCTTTCAGTTCAGGAAGTGTCTGAAGAGAGCCGTGAACTTCTTCGTCAAGCTCTGGAAGAAGAGGAGGAGAAGCTAAGGAAAAGATATGAATTGATTCAACAGATAAGAGCTATAGAATCTCTGCCATTCTTTAGGAACAAGTTTGTTGATCTAACCCAGGTAGGCGCATAAGAGAAAATCATTGTTTTAGAGTTGTATACATTTCAGACAGATGTGAATTATACTTCATACCCAAATATTGCATATTGGATATATGCAATCAGAGATGAGCCCAAGACATGAAGCTTGAATTGAAAAATCAAATCCCCAGAGTTTATACAATGAAAGCTGTATAAAAGAAAACATCGTGAGTACAGGTTAAAGATTAACCCCACTGAAGTCAGTGGGAGTTTAGCCATTAAGTCCAGTGGAGGCAGGATTACAGCCTGTAACATGTCTCTTTCAAGATTTTTTTCTACATTCACAATCACATAGTTTTGTCACTAGTTGGACACCCATGTCCACACGTCGCATTTGTCCAGACCACTGAAATGACTACATTGGCTCTGACTAAAGCTGTACGAACCTGGACAGGAAATACAAGCATTGCAATTGCATGGTGCAATTAGTCCTCCCAGTGCAATCCCACAATGCTCCCACCCATCCTTCATTGACAGCATTAGCACTTTCTCCCACGAAAGTTCATGCGACAAATAAATTGGTTACTCTTTAAAAGTGCCACAGGACTCCTTGTCTGTATAACCTTAGTAACTGACTGCCACCTCTGAATCTAGCCAGCTACTGGCTGCATGTGGGCCTAAAAGCCCCTGTTGCAAAACATAACTGGTCTCAACTCTGCCTGGGAACTTGTCTTCTTCACTTGCCCCTTCCTCAAATACCCAGAGCAGCATCGCAAAACAAGAAGATAAAGCAAAATAAAAGTTGACTAGCAAATTTAAACCATCAAACCTGCCCTCTTTTAGCTTTTCCTTTCTTCCATGAGGATTCAGCTGAAAAACAAAAAGAAAAAATAGCTAATGGTTACTCAGCAGAAACCAACAGAGAGGTATTGATCTTTTTTCCATGGAGAGGGTGGGGCTGGTGCAGCAGCCCATATGTTGCCTTAGAGGTATTCCCCAAACTCCTGAGATCTAAAAGCAGAAAACTGACCTGAGTCATTAGTACCATGGCAACTCCTTACCATCTCCTCAGATCTCCAGACAAATCCTCCTGCCATCTTACTTCACCATACTTCTCCAAAATCCACTTATGTCTTTCCTCCCACCTCCCATGTTCTCCTTGCTTCCCAAAGGAGTATTAATTCCTTGTGGGGGACACTGAATTAGGAGTGGGGAAAGAAAAGGAGAACTGGCTGGGTAGTGTCACGTGGGGCCTTAAAGAGAAACATAAGAGAATGAAACTGGGACCAGCTACAAAGAAAAGTATAAACCAACAAAATAAGAACATGAAAAAATAAGAGAAACTCAATGTATCTGAAAAAAATATAACTGAAAAAAAAAAAAGAGAGAAGAAAGTCAATTTTCTTCTTCCTTGGAGTACTACCAGATAAAGGTAGTATCCACCTAGAGCAGTGATGGCGAACCTTTTAGAGACCGAGTGCCCAAACTGCAACCCAAAACCCACTTATTTATCGCAAAGTGCCAATACTGAGGTTTTAGTTAGAAAAAACAACTGCCATAAGTTGTTGAACCCTGGGCGTGCGTGCCACCAGAGAGGGCGCCGAGTGCCACCTCTGGCACGCGTGCCATAGGTTCGCCACCACTGACCTAGAGCATAGATTCTGCTCTTCACAGTACCTATACAGACCTTCATGCTGGATGAAGCTATTTAAATAGAAAATGGTATAAGCCTAAAATGTGAACAGGTACAAATAGACATTCTGCCCCAAAGGTTATACACCTATGCCATGGGGATGTGGGAAAGCCCTGCAGCGCTCACAGGGATTACTGTGAAGGCACACAGTGCACTTTGTGGACCCTAAACAGCTCTCTTGTGTGCTCACATTGCAATTTGCACTGTTGTGATTGAACCAATGGTGCAAAGGCACAGTTCTTTAATGTAATTGTGGCTTGGAATGACTCTATCACACAGACAGCTGTAGAGCAATGCTCAGTGTCTGGTTTATGAAAATGAAAGAGATGGGAATTCCAATACTTTCTTATTTATAGGCCTACTTTATTTCATTACCAGTGACGGTGAGCAAAATTTTACAGTCAGCTCTTCACATACAGTTCACATTGGAATCCCATTTGTATCACAGAGCAGAATTTGGCTTTAAGTATGGTTTCCTATCTAACTCATTCCTGGGATCAGCTTCATATAGCAGGTGAACACAACACAGTTGAAGTCATACTTGAAATACTTATTCCAAATCAAGCCAAAGGGAAGACCTTGCTAAGTCTAAATTTGCTAAAAGTGAGCTGGCCATTCAAATTACATTCAGATACAAGAAGAAATGAATGAGAACTCTTGGATTTACATGACAATTTCCTAGCAGTGCTTACGATGTGGCTCCAGTTAGAGTTAGTACATTTTACTTACTTGTGCTGCATTTATCTTCTGTAAAAATGCACTTTCAAGCTAGCTAAAATAGAATTTGAGTCCATGAAATTCTAACTTACTTTCATAATCTTTAACTTATTCAGCTGTCCACTTGGTGGCACTCCAGTTCCATGAATAACGGTGTTATCTTCTGTGCAGGAAAAGGATCCGCTTCCCGTTTTACCCCTCAAAGATTTCTGAAATTCAGTTGCAGCATTGAGTTGCTAAGCAAATCCTCTTCCAAAAAATAATGTTTGTCCATCTCACACACACACACACACACACACACACACACACACACACACACACTGATACAAGATGAAAGTACTGGAGACCCAGCAATGTTCTTTTGGAAGAGAGATTGCATAGAAACTCAGTGTGATGATTACATCATTTTGATGTGTGACTGTCAGACGTCTTTAATGTACAGTAGCAGAGGTGAAAAGTTCCAGAGGGTGAGCTGTGTTTGTTTAGTTCAGCAAAACAAGCAAGAAGTCCTGTGGCACTTTTAAAGACTAACAAATTTATTTATCACATGAGCTTGTCTAAATATGTGAGGGGATCCTGTTCCTGCATAGCAGATAATTTTGCTGCTCTCATATGGCTTTGATAGTGGACTAAAAATGTAAGACTTCTAAACTTCTGTGCTGAAGTAGCTATAGGTGGTCCCCAATTCTGAAAGTCAAGCGACTTCTAAACTGTTTAGAAGTGGCCTGACTGTCAGAAGTAGTGACCACCTACAGCAACATCAATACCTCTGAAACACTGGCTGCTTCTCTTTGGGCTCTAACATCCATAATTCATAAACTAACTTTAGGCATTCAGATTTGAAAATGTTTGGTTTAGACATTAAGGGTCTGATCTTGCTGGGACAGAGAACTGCTAATTCCTATTAACCTCAGCAGGAAATGTGGGTGCACAATATTTCATAGGATTCTGCCATAATCTGCAACTAGATTACTTTTCTGCACAAGTGGCAAAACAGATAAACAGCAAACAAATGCTCTCACTATTAATTTGTCAGTGTATATTCCCTTCTGGTTTTATAGACTGCACTTCTACATTTTTCCAAATTTAAAATGATGCTGTTAACTTTTTAACTTCTTGTTAAAATTGGATGTTGTTTTATCTAGAATCATTTCAGAACAGATAAAACAGGTCTTTTATATTTGTCATTATTTCAGTGTGTTTCCTAGATGAGGCTTATTCTGTGATAAGTTGTATTGCCATATCATAGCCTTATGCAGTATGATACATCTCTGAAAATAATTTCTATGCCAGTGAAGGTACTTGTAAATAATTAGAGCCAAATCCTGCTTAGCTTATTAATATGAGTTAGAACATGATCAAATATTCTCTTACCATTCACTGACTTGTATTTCTATAGACTGCTGGCTATGGCTTCATTGGTGAGATGTCAATAGTGGAACTACGTGAACGTCTAGCTTTACTAAAAGAGGCACAGAAGAAGGCGGAAGAAGAGAAGAGAGACCAGATAATACATGAAAAACAAGCTAAGGAACAACTTCTTCTAGACAAACTGGAACAGATTTCCGTGTTCAGAGCAGCACTTGGAAGAGCAGCTGCATTAAAGTTAGTTTAAAATAGCATAGAGATGTTTGGAACATTACATCTTTGCTAATATCTTGTTATTTGCAGGAAAGAAAGATTTATGGTGAAATCCTCATGAGAGAACAAACGGGAAATCAAATCAGTATCTTAGATGTCTGCATATTAATATGAGAAATATAGGAAATAACCTTGACGTTATAACCAGGAAGAACTTAAAATGCTAGTTAATTAACACAACTATGACATACTTGGTATCACAGAGACTTGGTGGGATATAATAGTCATGACTGGAATATTGGCAAAGAAGGGTACAAGCTTGCTCGGTAAGGACAGGCAGGGAAAAAAGGGAGAAAGTGTTGCCTTATATGTTAAAAATGTGTACACTTGATAGAAATAGAGATAGAAATAGGAGACAAACTTGTTAAAAATCTCTGGATAAGGTTAAAAGGGGAAAAACAAGGGTGATGTCATGGGAAGGATCTACTACAGACCACCTAATGAGGAAGAAGAGGTGGATGAGGCTTTTTTTCAACAACTAACAAAATCATCCAAAGCACAGGACTTAGTGGTGATGAGGAACTTCAGCAACCCAAGTATGTGCTGGGAAAATAACATGGCAGGGCACAGATTATCAAAAAAGCTCTTGGAATGTATTAGAAACTATTTTTTATTTCAGAAGGTGGAGAAAGCTACTATGGGAGAAGCTGTTCGAGATTTGATTTTGACCAAGAGAGAGGAACAGGTTGAGAATTTGAAAGTGGAAGGCAGCTTGGACGAAAATAATTATGAAATAGAAGAGGTCATGATTTTAAAGAATGGTAGGAGAGAAAACACTAAAATAAAGAGCATGGATTTCAAGAAGGCAGACTTCAGCAAACTCAGGAAATGGGAAGGTCTGATCCCATGGAAAGCAAGTCTACAAGGAAAAAAGTTCAAGAGAGTTTGCAGTTTTTCAAAGAAATAATTTTAAGGACACAAGAGCAAAATATCCCACTACAGAAGAAAGATAAGAAGTAGGGTAAGGGACTGCGCTGGCTTAAGAAGTTCTTCAGTGATCTGAAATGCAAAAAAGAGTGCTACAAAAGTGGAAAGTAGGTCAAATTACAAAAGATGAATATGAAGAAATAACACAAGTATGTAGGGAGAAAATTAGAAAGGCCCAGGCATAAAATGATATTAAACTAGGTAGAAACATAAAGGATAACAAGAAAACATTCTACAAATACATTAGAATCAAGAGAAAGACCAAAGATGGGGTAAGCCTATTACTTAATGATGGGGGGAAACAATAACAGAAAATGTAGCATTGGCAAACCTGCTCAATGGCTTTTTTTGTTTCAGTTTTCACTGCAAAGGTTAGTAGCAATTCAACATCTAAGGCTATGTCTACACTGGCAAATTAGTTCGAATTAAGGAATTAAGGCTACACTAGGCTTTAATTAATTTGAGTTAAGGGCTTCCTTAATTCGAACTAATAAATTCGAATAGGCTATTTGAAGTAAGGGTTAATTTGAACTAGTTAGTTCAAATTAACCAATGTGGCCATGTTAGTTTGAACTAATTGCTTAGTTCGAACTAACTGGCCCATTGAATTCAATGCAAATCGCTAATTCGAACTAACTTTTTCTAGTTCGAATTAACTAATTCTAACTAATTTTAGTAAGTGTAGACATAGCCTAACATAGTGAATGCCAGTGAAAATGAGGTGGGATCAGAGGCTAAAATAGGGAGAAAACAAAATAAAAATTACTTACACAAGTTAAAGGTCATAAAGTCACCAGGACCTGATGAAATACATCCTAGAATACTCAAAGCTCTGACTGAGGAGATATCTAAACCATTAGTGATTATCTTCTGAAAGTCGTGGCAGATGGGAGAGATACCAAAGGACTGGAACAGAACAGATATAATGCCAATCTTTAAAAAGGGGGAATAAGGATGACCCAGGGAATTATAGATATAGTCATCTTTACTTCAGTAGCCAGAAAGATAATGGAGCAAATAACTAAGCAACTAATTTTCAAACACTTAGAAGATAATCACCTTATTATTAACAGTCATCATGGATTTGTCAAGAATGTGACAAACCAAACGGATATCTTTCTTTGACAGGGTAACAAGCGTTGTGGATGGGGAGGAAGCGGTAGCTTAGACTCATAGGCTGTGTCTACACTTGCAAGTTAGGTCGACTTAAAGACGCTTAAGTCGACCTAACTTAGTCCCTGTCCACACCAGGCTTTCTTTAAGTCGATTTAAGAAATTCCTTAAGTCAACTTAATGAAAGCTTATATTGACTTAATAGAACCGCAGGTTAGGTTGACCTAACCCGTAAGTTGACTCCTTAGGTCGACCTAAACACAGTGTGAACACTTAAGTCCACTTTATTAGGTCGACCTAATGGCAGATAGGTCAACTTAACTAAGTGGACTAAGTCCCTGTTCAGGGAAACCACTTTGTTAAGTCGACTTAATAAGGTTGACTTTAGGTCGACTTAAAGTCAACCTAACTTTTTGTAGTGTAGACATAGCCATAGACTCTAAGGGTCAGCAGGGACCAGTATAATCATTTAATCTGACCTCCTGCACAACACAGGCCACAGAACCTCTCACCCAGTCCTGTAATAAACCTCTAAACCCTAAAATTCCAAAGGGGTAGCCGTGTTAGTCTATTGTAGAAAGACAACAGAGTCTTGTGGCACTTTTAAAGACTAACAGATTTATTAATCGCATGAGCTTTCGTGGGAGAAAATCCCACTTCGTCAGACGCTTTGAAGATAGGAAAGTTACAGAGTGGGAGGAAATTAAATGCAGGGGAGTGTATGACATAGCATCAGGTCAGGCTGTAACAGCAAATCAAAATAGGTGTTAGGATTCAAAACACTGGGGAACAGCACATAGAGGAGGGTAAGGTCAAATCACTTGTTGTAATGCGAGAAAAATCCATAGTCCCTGTTTAACCCCAAGGCAACTGAGTCAAATTTGCATATAAGTTTGAGTTCTGCAGACTCTCTTTGAAGCTGTGATTTCTTATTCATCTGTTTCAACACAGCTATTAACAAGTCGTTGAGGGAGTGAGCAGGGAGATTAAAGTGAGAGGGAGGAAAAGGGCCTGGGGTAAAAGGTGGTGTGTGAGGCTATGTCTACACTTGGAAATTTAAGTCGACTTAGTGAATCTACACTTAAATTTTAAGTCGACTTTGGGGGGAACTTACAAAGTCAACCTAGAGTGTCCACACTGGATGCCTAGGTCGACTTCTAGGGGCTAGGGGGACCTAGGGCAGGTCCACGGGGACATGGGGGGCATCCCTTGCCCAGTGCCAGGGGGCTCAGCCTTTGCGCCATTGTACATAGGTACAATGGGGCAAAGGGGGACAGGGACCCTCGCAGGGCATAGGGGCAGAGGGGGCAGGGCATGCCAGGATCCCCTTGTGCCTCCCCCCCCCAGCAGGGAAGGCATTGGTGCAGTCCTGGGGTAGCCCTAAGTTGACTTAAGGCTACTCCACATCTACACTGGCTTAAGTCGACTCTAGGGAGTCGACTTAAGCCTTAAATTGAATTAAATCTAGGTTTAATAAAGTCAACTTAATTTTCATTAAGTCGACTTTATTTTCCTTAAGTCGACTTAAGGAAACTATAGTGTAGATGCAGGGTAAATTAAGTCGACTTAAGCAAGCTTAAATCGACTTAATTTACCAGTGTAGACGCAGCCTGAGAGAGTAAAGGGGATTGGAGTAAAGGCTGAGAGAGTAAAGGCTGAGAGAGTAAAAGGTGAAGGGAGAGAAAGGAGCGAAGGCTGAGAGAGTAAAGGGGTATGGAGTGAAAGGAGTGAAGGCTGTGGAGGATATGTTACCAGATCGGTGGCCGAAAGGGAACTGAGAGCCAGACTGGGGGCGGCGCGCCTTAGGATCAAACCCCTCCTCTCCACTGAGTCAATCAAGAGGCAGCTAAAAAAAAGACAGTCTTTTTTAAAATGAAGGATGAATTTGATAGAGCAAAAAGTTTGGGTCTGTAATGAGGGTTCAGTTGGAATCAAGGAGTATGCAAAAACAAATTCAATGAGCTGTGAGAGGGGACTAGTTTGATACAGCTGCTAATGATTATAGACAAGCAAAAGCTAGAAAAGAAGCTTGAATGGCCTAGCCACAGCTACGAAGAGAGGAAAAGCCATAGCTAGGAAGAGAGGGAAAGGGTGAAAAATGTGATGAAAAATGAAAAAAAGAAGGTGTAACTGGAAAAAACTGCTTCTTTTGGATGCCAAATCTGTCTGGTTAGGGGTGTTTTCCTCGCTAACAGCTTTGAACTGTCTGGGCAATTCTTCCCACCGAATGTCTCACAAACTGGGTTCTGATGGGCAGTTCCCAAACTCTCACTTGACATGGCATCCGATGTATTTGAGTCCACAAAGAGACTACAAATATTTCCAAAGCACTTAGGGGTATTAACCTTTAGTTTTGTATTATTTTTAATACCTTTTATTTTCCCGAGGCGGTACTCTTACATGGGTAAAACCCAAAACAAATCACCTTTGTAATAAAAAGATTATCTTTACTTTGCAGGTAATTGTTTTTAAACTTTCCCTTTTAGAAATGTACCTGATAAAATGAAGTCACTAGAGTTTAAAGATAAAATATAAAAGACAAACAAAAACTTCATGGGCTTTTCTGATGTACCTTTATCAACTTAGAAGAGGACAAATATGTTTGGATATGTTGAAACATGGTTGGAGCGAGTCTGGGCATGCCCCAGCCTTTTCCCTTTTACACATGACCCAGCTGTGTACTTATTGCCCCTCAATAGTTATGTTAAAAAAAGTTTTTCTTAAATTAAACCTGCCCATCAGAACCCTGTTTGTGAGACATTCGGTTGGATATTTGGTATATCTCTGAGACAGAGTCCATAGTTGAAAATTTGGAAATGACTAAGCAAGCTAGTGTGTGGCTTAATTAAATTTACCTGATTGACTAGGGTGGGAAGAATTGCCCAGACACTTCAGAGGTGTTAGCAAGGGAGACACCCCTAGCCAGACAAATTTGGCATGCAAAAGAAGCAGTTTTGTATAAATCTTTTAAAAACTAAATCTTTTAAAAAGTTAAACAGCCTCTGGGACAGTCTGCTACCTCCCAGTCCTTGCAGCCCCTGCACTAGAAGGACTGGGTGGCTGTTAAGGTGATTCTCTCTCTCCTTGAAACACAGGCATCCTGTCAGCCTCCTGGATTAAAACATTTCCTCTCTCCAGTCTGCTTGGATTTAAACTAGCAGACTCTTCTTTATATCAAGCTCGTCCTTAATCTTTATTTTTCCCCAGCCAATCCAATCGAACCTCAATTTTGGGCCTGTGGGAACTGGGCAGGGCCGGCCTAGGGACCAGCCAGGGGAAGTGCTCCTGGCTCGCCCTGCTGCTGAAGGCAGTGGGAGCAGGGCGAAGCGCTGCTGTGGCGGGGCCATGGCATGGGCCCCACACTGCCCTGCTGGGAGCGGGACAGTGCGGGGCCCACGTTACCGCGGGGCCCAGGGTGATCGCCCTGTTCCCCCCCCCAACCCGCCCTGCTCCTTGATTCCAACCGAACCCTCATTACAGACCCAAACCTTTGCTCTATCAAATTCCTCCTCCATTTTTAAAAAAGGCTGTCTTTTTTAGCTGCCTCCTGATTGGCTCAGCAGAGAGGAGGGGTTTGATCCTAAGGTGCGCCGCCCCCAGTCCGGCTCTCAGTTCCCTTCCGGCCACCGACCTGGTAACATATCCTCCACAGCCTTCGCTCCTTTCTCTCCATACCCCTTTACTCTCAGAATTCGCTCCTTTCTCTCCCTTCACCTTTTACTCTCAGCCTTCGCTCCTTTCTCTCCATACCCCTTTACTCTCAGCCTTCGCTCCTT
>ML686047.1:6172837-6186381 GCA_007922175.1 Pelusios castaneus
CTTTACTCTCAGCCTTCGCTCCTTTCTCTCCATACCCCTTTACTCTCAGCATTCGCTCCTTTCTCTCCCTTCACCTTTTACTCTCTCAGCCTTTACTCCAATCCCCTTTACTCTCTCACACACTGGCTTTTACCCCAGGCCCTTTTCCTCTCTCTCCACCCCAGCTTTCTTTCATTTCTCCTTCACCCGCTCAAAATGGACGGTGACGCCCCAGCCTCTCTCTGCACCCGAAGCCCAAGCCTGGGCTCATGCGTTCAAGCACAAGCACTACACACACACATTCCTCCCTCTCAATCCCTGCTTTCCTCCATTTCTCCTCACCCACTCAAAATGGCCAGTGACACCCCAGCCTCTCTCTGGGCCCGAGGCCCAAGCCCAGGCTCATGTGTTCAAGCACAAGCACTACACACACACACACACACACACACACACACAAGCACAAACCCACCCAATCTCGATATAAAACAGATATCGAATGGTCACCGGGACCCCTAAACCGGAAACCGAACTGTCAAAAAATGAATGGTGATGAATGGTATGTAGGTCTTTACTACTTATCTCTTTTCATAATTCATCTCAATTTTTTATAGCATGAGGATAAATCAGAAAGAAGTATCGTAAAGATTGCATAAGTGGTATTGTTTTTCACCATTGTCTTGTGCCAACTGCTCTGATAGGTGCTTTGTACATGCAGAAGGCAGGTCCCTGCCCTAAAGAGTTTATAAAGCTAAATTAAAATATTTTACAAATAAAGCAGTGGAAGACATGACACAGAATTGTGGGATGCACACATACACGTACGTATGTGTGTGTGTGCACATCCTTCATTTTATTGTATCCAGACTTCATGGCTAGTTGCTATTATTTTATTGCTGATTAACTTTAATCTTTTCATTTTGGGTTTTGTTTGATATTTTAATCCTTGCCATATTTAATTTCTGTACCAGCTTGTCTTGTGTCAGTGGCTCAAAGTCTTCAGACATGTTCAGCGAGGCCCAAAGCAGCTGCTTCTTCATGTCTTAGAAATGTTTCTATCATTGAGGTACGGAAGGCTGCTGCTTGAAGTTCAATTCATGTTGTTGACTTAGCTTCCAATTCTGATGCTCAGTTCCAAAAAAGCAGCCCCACAATCTTTATTTAACAGGTTCCCGCTCTGATTGGGTTTGTTACGGCAAGTTAATCTCCAAAGAGTGGAGATCTATGCTGATACTCAAAGGAGAAAGAAAGGCTGTTATTTCGTAATTGTAGTTCAAGTCAATTGACAGCATAGGTCTGCATCGCCCAATTGTCTGGTATCTCTAGAGTGGATTCTGATTAAAAATAATGGAACTGAAATAGAGCTGGGGCCATGGTACCTTTTAAATTCTTGGCTCTGAATTTCCAGTGCTGGGAGGGAGCATGCAAGCAATCCCAAGAGCAACTGCTTTCCAGGACTCATATACTACCAAGAATGTTGTTCCAGGCTGTCACTCAAAGAAGCTTTACTGTGCTAGATAAATTCCAAAGGGGTAGCCGTGTTAGTCTATTGTAGAAAGACAACAGAGTCCTATTGTAGAAAGACAACATTGTCTGTGCTAGATAAGTACTTGCATTTTGGTTGATACAGGGTTCCTTTAAAATGTAAGCTTTGCGTTACTTAAGATTTAAAATAGTTTTAATATTGTGGATAAGGCCAAGTTCAATTAATTTTTTTAGCTGCTGTTTCTGGAAAGTGTTCTCAAACAGACTGTCATGCCAACGATGATAGAACCCAGCCCAAATTAAAATGACACTTGTTTGCAGGCAGTGGTTTCATTCAGGCTCACGATGACAGTATGAAAACATACTTCAATTTGAAGGAGATCTTATCTAGCAATCAAAGATTTTTAAAGTTTAAATAGTTATATAGGAAATTAGATTTGACACGACTTTCTCCAGTCACAGCTCCCTGGCAATCGACATACCCAACCCCTAAGTGGTAGTAAAGTGTGCCAAGCATGTTTTTCTCAGGCATGTACTTCGCAGCATTATTAGCAAGTGTGCAAATTTGTGTTGGTAATTCTGCTACTACAGTAAGACTGATAACCTATTGTGGCAAAGCCAGGCCAGATGGCTTTAGAAGGGTAATTGAAGGCAGGTTTGTCAGCCCTAGAATGCTGAAAGCACTAGTCCCAACAGGCAAAGGAGAAACAGCGGTGGGGCAATTAGGGACACCTGGGCCTTGTTAAGGGCAGTTCCTGGCCCAATAAAAAGCCCCACCTCCACCAGCTCAGGTGTGGGAGTTTAGAGGAAAGGAAAGGAAAGGAAGCGGAAGCGGAAGCGGAAGCGGAAGCAGAGAGGAAGCGAAGCAGAGCCGAACAGAACAACACCAGAGCAACATCAGAAAAAGGTTAGAGGAAGGGAAGGAGACTAGGCAAGGCCTGGGAGGCTTGCCTCGTCCACTGCAGCAGGGGCAGCAGAATACTTCCCTTCTACAAGGGCTGAGTCCAGGGCAGTGAAGCCACGGCCCTGACAGGGAGAAGTGGGCTTGCCAGGGAGTCTGACTTACCATAGGCCCTACTATGCCAGGGGATTGGACATTAGGTGGCATGAGTTGGAGAGTACTCTGCCACACTATTTGCATATGATGAGCTCGTTCCAGCAGGTTGCATTTCATCTGAACAAACTATTGACTTTGTATATTAATCCTGCTGTACAGAGCCTAAATCATGCATTATCTCCCACTCAGCTTGATTCATTGCTCAAATTGTATGGATCCCACCAAGAGGATTGCTCTTAAAGAATTAATTAATTATGGAGATTGAAGAATGAGTCAGATAGCTGACATTCCTGAGCTGTTGCTGTGTGCAACATTAAACTACATGTCCTTAGCACAGATAGTCTCAAGTCTCATTATATAAAAAGCTAATACTAATCAGCTACGGCAGTGGTCAGCCACCTTTGTCGGCCCCAGTGCCAGCCCTGCCCACCGCACCCTCAGCTGGTGTCAGGGCCAGAGCCAAAAGAGGTGGGGCCAGACCAGGTGCCCTGCCGGCCAGGGCTTGGGCTGGCATCAGCCAGCGGGCGGCCTCCGGTTCCCGGCCCCAGGGCTGGATCCCATCTGCAGGGGTGGTGCGGGGCTGATGGCCCCTGCTGGCCCCGCCTCTTTGCTGGATGGCAGGAGGAGAGGGGAGCGGAGCGGGTCACGTCACCCTGGCCAGCTCAGAGCCGCGCCGCTGCTGGCAGGGCAGAGCCGGCCCCGGCCATGGCCGGCAAGAGGGTGGATCGGGTCGGCCTGGCCAGAGCCACCGCTGCCAGCGGGAACTGGGGCCAGGAACTGGTGGCCGCCCAGGAACCGGAGCCGGGCCAACCCGACCCACTCTCTTGCCGGCCATGGCCGGGGCCGGCTCTGCCCTGCCAGCAGCGGCGCGGCTCTGAGCTGGCCAGGGTGACGTGACCCGCTCCGCTCCCCTCTCTTCCTGCCATCCAGCAAAGGGGCAGGGCCAGCAGGGACCCTCAGCCGCACGCCGCAGCTGCTGGCCACGCGCTTTGCAGGGCCATCAGGGGAGCCTGAGTGGCTCCGCATGCCGCTCAGGCTCGGCACGTGTGCCAGCTGTGGCACGCGTGCCGGGGGTTGCCAACCCCTGAGCTAAGGTGTGATGACTAAGCTTTGCTTAAAAATGTGCTCTTAGTTTTTAGTTAGTCTTTTGTTATTCTTTAAAAGTGCCACAGGACTCCTCATTTGTTTTGTGGAAATAGACTAACATGGCTTCTCCTCTGAAACTCTTAGGGTCTTTTTTCACTCAGTTTAACTGAGTCCTTTCATAAGCAGTTTATTTTTAATATCATTTACAAATAGAAAGGCACCACCACAAAATAGCACATCAAACAAGCATACAATTAATTTTATCAAACAAAACAGAAAGCGAAGCCTGAGAAATTACTAGGGTATCACCCTTTAGTTTTACTACATGGAAAATATGGTATTCATTACACATGCCACTATATGAATGCTTACAGAACACTTGAGAAATTAACTAGGTATTGTTGATTATCTCTCGATATAAGGATGCTGTCTGACGGGGGGAAAGTCACTGATGAGAATTAAGATGGCTGAGGAGTCCAATTCATGTTCTACAGATTTTTCCACCTATGTGACAGATGGTTGCTTGTAGACAGCACAACTGCTGGCTGGGGTGCTGTACACTTTCCTTCTTCCTCTGTTGTTTCTCAGTCTCTGAGCAAAGTGATTCTCTTCAAAACAGGCCAAGGCTTGATAGATGATATGATGCTGTTGCAGTCTATTGTCAGTCAGCTCTTCCCAATTCACGAATTCAGTGCCTCCCTTCTTAACATGTACTTTCAGGGAGTCCTTGTGGCATTTATCTGTCCCCCACAGGTCCTCTTGTCTTGACTAAGTTGAGAAAAGAACTTGCTTTGGAAGACAAGCATCAGCCATCTGCACACAATGACCAGCCCAGCAAAGTTGATGTTTCATAATCTTCGCCTCAACACTGGTGATGTTAGTTCCAAAGAGAACATTGGCATTGGTGCAATTGTCTTCCCATCTTGTATGGAAAATCTTCCTAAGGCAGCACTGTTGGTCTCACTTCAGACATTTGAGATGGCTTGAATATGTTTTGCACCCAAAAAGAAGAGTGGGGATGATAACTGTGTTGTACACCAGGATCTTAGTTTCCATCCACAGATCTTTGGCAACAAAGGTACAACAGAGCAACTTTCTGAAGGATGTGCTGGAATAACAGATCCTATACTTGATCTCCAAATCAATATTGGCTGCCTGGGAGAGGTGGCTACCAAGATAAGGGAAATATTCAACGTTTTCCTGGGGTTCATCGCCAGTGACAATTTGTGTAAGAAGGCAGTCCGCTTGTACTGGGGTAGGCTGTTGGAACACCTTAGTCTTCCAAATGTCAAGAGAGAGTCCTAGGATATGATAGACACCTGAGAAGAGACCTAGGGTGGATTGCAAGTCAGCATTCATGTGTGCAAGGATAGCACAGTTGTTAGCATACTGAAGGTCAGTAATAACAGTCTGGGTGACCTTAAGTTTTAGAATGAAGATGCCGCAGATTGCAAAACTGGACATCCAGGCAACACTTAATCCCAATTCTGGAGGAAAGGCGGTCACAAAAAAGAACCAAGATTATAGCAAGATAGATGGAGAAAAGGGTTGGCCAAGAACACTGCCCTGCATATCATCAGTATGGATGGTGAACATGTCTGTTTCTAACCCATTCCAGAAGACGGTGGTGGTCATTCCATCCTAAAGTAGCCTGAGAACATGAATGAACTTCAATGGACAACCAAACCCAGACAGCACCTTCCATAAGGCTTCACAACTGATGGAATCGAAGGCATTGTCTAGATCAACAAATGTCGTAAACAATAGCTGGTGGTGTTCTCTACACTTCTCATGGATCTGTCATGCAACAGAAATCATGTCGGTCATGATCCAAGATGGTCTGAAACCACATTGGGATTCCAGAAGGACATCTTTGGAAGAGGGAGGAGATGTTTCAATAGGATTCAAGCAAGGATCTTCACAGCAATGGAGAGGAGGGTAATACCTCAGTAATTCCTGTACATGGACTTGTCCCCTTTCTTGAAAATGGTCACAATATTGGCATTCTTTCAGTCAGATGGAATTTCCTCATTAACCCAGATGTATACCCCATATGTTCCTTTAACTACTGGAATTGTTGGCACCATTTGGAAATCAGCACTGATTGCTGTGAAATGCTGATCTCTGTGATGTGACAATTATTGGCATACAACTGATCATACTAACAGCCTATACCTTTCTGAGTGCTTGACTGCACTAGGCTGTATCACAGCCAGGTTGCCCGGCTGACAGGCCCAAATGCAGGGGTAATCAAACTATGGTCTGTGGGCCACAAGGACCCACCAGAGCCTTTCATCACACTCTCCAGCTGGGTCTGGTTGGAGTGCATCAGTTGCTCCTCACTCCTGGCCTCACCTCTTCTCCCTGCCCACCTCCCACCACACAGGCCCAGCAGTGCTCTGACTGGGGCCACTCTTGGCCCCAGCAGGCCAGGGGGAAGGAAGGGCAGGCCTATGGTGGCTCAGCTGGGGCTGGATTTTGTGTGGGGGCATGGGTTCCCCCTTTAGTTTGGGTCCCAGGGTTGCAGCCCCTAAAGCCCCTGCCTTAATCCAGCCCTGCCTGGGAGCCAAGCCCACATTTGTACCCCATCAGGCCTCAGCCCCTTCTGTGGAAGATGGGGGCTGTACCTGCAGGCAGGGTGAGGCTGAGGGAGGTCCAAATGCTACAGGTTAAAATGACTGCTGCTAACAATTTATACTTTCATTTTCCCTGATGGAATAAGGAAGTGGAATAATATGGCAAAAGACAGAAGTAATATTTAATGAATACAGAGTCCCAAATTGCACCATATCACTGAGTCTGCAATTGCTAGCAAATCCAAAGAGGCACTCCATTCTTACAGTAATATAGAACAGCTTCAATCACAAAGGTTTCCTTGTATTTTTTTAAGTAAATTTTTGTTTGATTGTTTAATAACACAAATAAAAAGCAAATTTTAAATGCAAACAGCTAACCACACACTAGGGTATATAAATTGTCATGTTTTAGGCAACAAAATATCAAGGTACAGACCAGACCCACCAACTCAAAGCAACACCAGTACTTGCCAGAACAAGAGATGCAAAAGCGACAGACATACCTCCACTGCTACGATGATTAATACCAATCACAACATACTTTTCAAGATTTCTGGAAATCTGTGCCGGGCCTGGGCTGGAGCGAAGGCCATGTCAGTTGGCCCTCTCCCGGGGGGCAGACCAGCTGGCCCAGGGGCGGGGTGGGAGCGCAGAGCTCAGCCTCTGGCTCTAGAGCACCCCCAACGCCCCCGGCACAGCACCAGCAAGGCAGGAGCACTCTCAGCACTTCTGCCCTCCCAGTGCTGAGCACGGTGGGGGCACTGGATTATTGTAGGGATTATCAATCCCTGCGATAATCTGGCCCTGTTGGCTCAGCCTCTGCTCCAGCCTGGGCCCAGGACAGCTTTCCAGGACCAGTGGTCCTGGGGGGGCTGCAGATCATGGGCCACCACATGCCAGCTGCCCTGCCCCCCTCCGGACAGACTGGCCAGAGCGGGGCTGGAGCAGGAGCAGGAGCGCCCTCTGGTCCCAAGGGCCCTCCCCCTCTGTGATGGGGGGTAGCAGCCCAGCCCTTGCAGTGGGGCCACAGACAGTGGAGGCCCCGTGGTGAGGGGCAGCCCAGGACAACCAAGGCCAGTTAATCTAGTAGCAGGGGAAAAAACCAGCAGGAGAGTGTAAAATAAAGTTTCTAGAGCAAGAAATATGGCAGTTCAGGAAGAGTTCGGGACCCTACCATTTCTTCCAGTCTCTTGTTTGTTACTTTACTGCTACATTCTGTCTTCTACACCCTTAGAGTACACTGTGCATCTACCTTGCAGCTGAGAGCGCGAACGGAAGCTTGAGTAGATGTACTCACACTAGCCAAACTCTAAGCTAGTGCACAAAAATCCGTGGCTCAGACTCCAGTACTGGCTATACAAACGACCATGTACCATATGCTAAAGTCTCTACTGCAGTGTCTTCAGATCTCTTTTTAGCAAGCTACCTAGAATACAGTTAGTGTGGGTATGTCTACATCAGTGGTTCTCAATCAGAGTTATGTGTACCCATGAGGATATGCAGCGGTCTTCCAGGGGATACATTAACTCAGTGGTTTTCAAACTTTTTTCTCAGGACCCAGTTGAAAACAATCATTTATGCCCATGACCCAGCAATTACATCTCTCAGCAAGGCATTCCAGTCTATTGGTGGTAGCAGCAGGGAGGTGCCACGACCCAGTACCTGAGGGTCTGTGACCGAGTACTAGGTCCCGATTCCCAATCCATGGTTTGAAAACCACTGCATTAACTCATCTAGGTATTTGCCTGATTTTACAACAGGCTACATGAAAAACACTAGTGAAGTCCGTACAAACCAATATTTCATACAGACAATGACTTGTTTATACTCTCTGTATATTATACACCTAAATGTAAGTACAGCATTTATATTCCAATTGATCTATATTATGTGGTAAAAATTAGAAAGTAAACATTTTTTCAGTAATGGTATGCTGTGACACTTTTATATTTTTGTGTCTGATTTTGTAAGCAAGTAGTTTTGGTTTTAGGTAAGGTGAAACTTGGGGGTATGCAAGAAAAATCAGACTCCTGAAAGGGGTATTGTAGTCTGGAAAAGTTGCGAGCCACTTGTCTATACAAAATGCATTCACACACCATGTCTGCAGTATAGACATATTATAGTCCTGGCATCCAGTGAGAAGGGACTTCAGATTATGCTGAATTGTCCCATACTGGTTCGTGGTGTTATGTGAACAACAGAAATGAAGTTGAAAGTACCACATTCATTTCCCCATATAATGTAAACCTGATTTCAATCAACTGGTCACCAGATGTAAAAGGCTTGTGCATTAACTCATGATGTACAGAGTATTATATTTTAATTCTAAATAATCTGGGTTGGATTTATTTTGTAGAATTTGTCCATTTATTATTAACTCCTTTTTCTTTTCTATTTGATCTTGCAGGCAAGAAGAGAAGAAAATAAAGCCCAAATTTACTGAAGTACCTGTGAAAGATGAACGTGTTTTAGATCTGCAGAAAAAGATTACAGAGAAAACCATGGAGCGTAAAAAGCAAGCTGAAATCTTGAAGATCACACCTGAGAAAGATGGTGCAAGGTCAGGGAGAGCTTGGGAGTCGTATGAAGTAAGAAAATAAATATTATAATAAATAGTCATCATGGGGTCTTTTTTTTAAAAAAAAACTTTTGGTTAGTATAATGGAAGTGTAACAGAGGCAATTTTGTGCAATATTGTTGGGAAATCTTATTGAATTAGGTTAAGTATCTTTGGGATCTGTTGTGTTAAATGAATGGTTTATGTCTTATTAGGGGATGGAATTGTATATAACTTCTTGACCTATATCTGACAGCCATCCAAATTGTTGTGTGAAAGTTCATTCCAAAATTTGATTAGTCGCTCATATTTGTACTATGATAATCTGTCTTTCTTTTCTGCAGAAGTCTTTGCAAGAGCCCCACTGGAAAGAGTTGGAAGAGAGTCGAGAACAACAGTTCAGGATGCTGCAGTATGGCTTAATGTCCAGAGAAACAGCTCAGAAAATGGCTGCATATCAGGCAGCAAGAATTGGAGCCACTTCTTGCATATTGCGATAATATGAAATATCCAGACTTGGCGGATATGGGAGCACTTCCTACTTTGTCTGATAATGCCAGGTTTGAATTTAGCCCTTTTTCTCGTATGTGTAAGCTGAAGAGTTAAATGTTGGGCTGTACTGGCATAGCTGAAGCAGAATTTGATAACTTTTATCAATGAAATTGTGCTTTTAATCTATGTTGAGACATTTGTCCTTTTAGAATTAAAACATGTAATAGACTCAATATTTACTCTGAAATTTGTATGATGTGGTGACAAACTAACAGGTAGAGAGAACCGAGTGTATATCCTCACCTTGTTATACTCTATGGCAGTTGTTTGTTAGGTTCATTTTCTGAAATAAAAAGTAAAAATATGTAAAACACACAGAATTTTTATTTGCACATTTAGCTTTTCACAGAATGTGGTCAATCCAAGTTTGGAACAGAGATCAATCATATTTTCTTTCAACAGCTGTGGAATGTGATTACTGGCACAGATCAGAAGGGAAACCAGTATCAACACTGGTTTTGGATAGGCTAGGAAGGGAACCAGATTTGTGTTCCAGGACCCAATACAGCAAATTTCCAAATGCAGTCAGGCTCTCTGCCTCACCTGTAAAATTGAGACAATAATGATTTAATCCCCAAGTCAGCATTTTACTTAAATATGGGCCTAACTTTTTAAGTACCCACTCAAATCAAGTTGCTCAAGGAGCAAATTCCCTTCATCTCAAAGTGATAATGCTAAGAGAAAGTAACATTCCTTATACTACTTAGAGAGCAGTTTTCAGAAGCAATCAAAACCCTACTAGACACCTAGAAGATAATTTGACATTTATGACCATTTCTGTGTTATGTCCATAAATGAACCTTGAAGTCATAAAAATGTGTGTAGGCATAATGCCAGAGGGGATGTAAATCTCAATTAAAATCTGTGCAGCAGTAAGAATATGTAATGTATTTCTATCTTAAATTTGTGCCAGTTACAAGATAATTAATTACTGCCATTGCAAATACCGAAATGGAATCAGATTGTATCTGACATGAAATACAGGAAGCTGCTCTTTAAGCTTCTACAGCATTGCAATTCCTTCTCTGTACCACAGGAAATCTAATGGGTTAAGGAATTCTTTTGTTGCCATCTAGCTGTGAAAATCTTTCCCACTGTCTGCAGTATTTATGACATGTGCTGTATTTTTCATTCATCAAAAATGTTGCCATCTGACTCTGGATAAACTGCAGATAACTTTGAGTTCCATTGAGCCAGAGGTTACCAATTTTAAGGATAACAGGAAGTCAGTGTGGAGGCAGCAGGTCAGTAGGGACAATTCAAGGAGTTCAGGAGAGCAGGAGAAAGGAGGAATAGCAGCAACGCTGAAGAGGAGAGAAAGAGAGGGACAGTGTGAGCAGTCAGGGAGAGAACTGAGAAAATGAGGCCTGGAAAAGGTTGAGCAACACTGATACGCTGTTTGGTGTGGACTATATGTTCCTTTTTGTTTGTCCAGCACCCAACACATTGAGTCCAGTCTTGACTTGGATCTTTCAGTGCTACCATAATACAATTAGTAATTCTAATAGTCAAAACTCTGGGATAGCACAGAGCTGAATGACCTTTTAAACATGCAGCTGTACCTAGCATTCTGAAAGTGAAAGAAAGTCAAAGACAGAGAGCTGATCAGGAAGACTATATTGATGTCACCACAAGCCATCATACTGTGACTCATTTCTTCTGAGATGCTGTTCCTGGTCTTCTAAGCCCTTAAAGAAACAGGATCAACCTAACTCAGTGAACATCTCTCCTTCTGTGCCCCACACTGCTAGCAACAATGACAATGTGGTAGGTATCCTTTAGATGAAATTCAAAAAAAGGCTGGAAGAAGAGTGTTCTCACAGGAGAACCCTAGGCTATGGAATTTTCTATTACCAGAAGTCATGATCAGCCTGGCTTTTGCTATTTTAAGACGATTCCCATAACTTACCGGAATAACCAGTAAGTCAAGGAAGAAATAAAGATTTTTGAGGACAAGGAAGAAATAAAGATTTTTGAGGACAAATCAATGTGATTCTCACTTATTTTGATATAGACCCTTGCTTTTATGGTGATGGATGAATTATAGCAGAGCATATAGGATAAAATCAAGATTTACCATCTTCATTGTGTGACAAACACAGATAACTGGATATGTGAGATTTACATCATATGTTTATGTCCACATACCACACTGGCATATGTCAACATACTGTGACAATCCATGTATCCTCATCATATTGAACTGAAGCTACAGTTGGGTAGATAAGTCCTAAGAACTCTGACTCAAGCCAGGACTTTCAGACCTTCCAGGTTCATTTCTGAGAAGCCATCTGTCTGGAACCCTAGGCAGACCCAGCTCTGGCTAGGTTTCTCAGTTTTAGCCTCAGAACAAAACCAAATTTCAAAATGCTGAAACTTCTCACAAACCAAGAATTCCACATTGTATTCAGATTGAGGTCCACATCCAATCCAAGCATCTAATGCAGATATTGTTAGCTTGGAGTGTGGAGGGGCCTGGGTGTTACCTGTGAGAAGGCTAAGAAGGAGTGTAATAAGGGAGGGCTGTTGTAGCAGCAATGGATGGAGATAGATGTCTCTGGCAGTGGTTAAAGTATAATTTGATGGGCCCCCTTCCTGTATTGTCTGGGCCCCCTTCATGCACGTGTGGGCCCCAGCCCAGGTAGGCATTTGCAACCACTTCTCAGTACCACATGCATTGGTTATTGCTCCATAAAAATCTTTATAATTTTATATGGTGTTTATGTCTATAGCAATTATTGTCACAAACTAGCCAACACTGCATAACACAATAAGTATTGTGATTAACAACGGTGGGGCGTAGGACCTGCCAGCAGCCAGGGCAGGACGGAACATGTGTTCCGCCCAATTTTTCTATTTTTAGGGGCCCCGGAACTCTAGCCTGTCAAATTTGTGGGCCCCGGAACTGCGTTCCAGTGCGTTCCCCCTTACTTTAACCCCTGGTCTCTGGTAAACAACGTTTCTCTTGGTAAACGTGGAAAGCTTTTGGTGTCTTAAAGGCTTCTAGTTCAGATGGTTTTTTGGTGTAGGTTGATCAGACAGCAAGTATGATAAATCGGGACTGGTGCTGGGGGTAATAAGTGCCTCTACAAGAAAAATCCCAGAATACTGGGGCTGTCCTTATAAAATCAGGACATCTGGTCACCTACAGGGCACATATTACATGGACAAGTTCCAAAGGGGTAGCCATGTTAGTCTAGTTCAGCAAAATAAGCAAGGAGCCTTGTGGCACTTTTGAAGGCTATCAAATTTATTTATTGCTAAATTCCAAAGGGGTAGCCGTGTTAGTCTATTGTAGAAAGACAACAGAGTCCTGCGGCACTTTTAAAGACTAACAGATTTATTTATCGCATGCGATAAATAAATCTGTTAGTCTTTAAAAGCGCCACAGGACTCTGTTGTCTTATTTATTGCTGTGAGCTTTCATGGGAGAAAATTAAATTAAATGGAAATGCTGCTCTGCTCTAGGGATAGCCAGGCACCCAGACAGCCCAGCTCAACCCTCTGTCCAGCTGGTACACCCGCCAATAAAGCTCTTCATTAGGAACTGTGGGGGAGCTATGAGGCCTGAGAGTCAGACACCCCAGAGAACTACAAACCCCAACATACACCGGGACCGGATGAAGGGCGTGGCCGAAGACCATCAGCCATCTAATTGATAGGCAAGCCGTCCAATCAGCGAGCCGGAAGCGCCCAAGCCCCGCCAATGGTGGGGTGGTAGGGCTGGGCCGCGCCGCCGCGACTGAGGGGAATTACTTTTCAGTTCCATACCGGCCCGGTGAGTATCGTTGGCTGTCGTGTTGCGGGCGAGGGCGGCGGCTGCCCGGCTTCCGTTGTGCTGAGCCGCCCCGGAACGGGCCAGGGCAGCGGAGCGGTAGGTGAGGAGGGCCTCTCGCGGGCGGGGCTGCCCCGTGTGTGTGTACCCCGCCCCCGGGAGCTGGGCCTGGCCGAGACACCTCTTCTCCCCTCCCCCCCCCTCGCCCCGGGAGCTGGGCCTGGCCGAGACACCTCTTTCTCCCCCCCCTCGCCCCGGGAGCTGGGCCTGGCCGAGACACCTCTTCTCCCCGCCCCCGGGAGCTGGGCCTGGCCGAGACACCTCTTCTCCCCTCCCCCCCGCCCCCGGGAGCTGGGCCTGGCCGAGACACCTCTTCTCCCCTCCCCCCCCCTCGCCCCGGGAGCTGGGCCTGGCCGAGACACCTCTTTCTCCCCCCCCTCGCCCCGGGAGCTGGGCCTGGCCGAGACACCTCTTCTCCCC
>ML686047.1:6186481-6252368 GCA_007922175.1 Pelusios castaneus
CCCCCCCCTCGCCCCGGGAGCTGGGCCTGGCCGGGACACACACACACACACACACACCCCTGGGAGCTGGGCCTGACCGGGACACACACACACACTCCCGGGAGCTGGGCCTGACTGGGACACCTTCCCCAGGCAGCCCGCCCCTCCCCCCATGAGACGGGCCTTGCCAGTCCTCCAGCTCAGTCCATGGTTCCCAAGGGGAGGCGGCCGGGCCTGTGCGCCCCATCCCCCCAGATGCGACCCTTCTGTCCTGGGGTGAGACTTTTGGCGTCTCTGTGCGGCTCTCCCCAGGCCTTGCTCATCGCCCCCTGCCTAGAGGAAGAGCTGTCTGTCCGATCCTCATCCCCATTAACCTGGGCTCGTTTTCTCCCTCCTTCTCACGGGACCTGGAACTGTAGGGTCAGGGCCCAATCCTGACTCTGCCCCCGCACCTTCCACAAGAAAAGGGGTGTGTAGTTATTGTGCCTGCCTGCCCAGCTGGTGACCTGCCTGTATTGGGGTCAGCACAGCCAGGTGGGTGAGGGAAAACAAGCAAGGCACTTCTAAAGACTAACACATTTATTTATCACATGAGCTTTTGTGGGCACATAAGAACATAAGAAAGGCCGTACTGGGTCAGACCAGAGGTCCATCTAGCCCAGTATCTGTCTACCGACAGTGGCCAGTGCCCAGGTGCCCCAGAGGGAGTGAACCTAACAGGCAATGATCAAGTGATCACTCTCCTGCCATCCGTCTCCATCCTCTGATAAACAGAGGCTAGGGACACCATTCTTAACCCCTTTCTGGCTAATAGCCATTTATGGACTTAGCCACCGTGAACTTATCCAGTTCCCTTTTAAATATTGTTATAGTCCCAGCCTTCACAACCTCCTCAGGTAAGGAGTTCCACAAGTTGACTGTGCGTTGTGTGAAGAAGAACTTCCTTTTATTTGTTTTGAACCTGCTACCTATCAGTTTCATTTGGTGACCCCTGGTTCTTGTATTATGGGAGTATTTAAACAACTTTTCCTTGTCCACTTCTTCCACATCAGTCATAATTTTATATACTTCTATCATGTCCCCCCTCAGTCTCCTCTTTTCCAAGCTGAAGAGGCCCAGCCTTTTCAATCGTTCCTCATACGAGGCACTCTCCAAACCCCTAATCATTTTAGTTGCCCTTTTCTGAACCTTTTCTAGGTATTGCAATCCTGCTTTGTCAGATGAATGAAATGGAAACTCTGGTATGTTAAACAAAGAGTCCTGTGGCGCTTTTAAAGACTAACAAATTTATTTATTGCATGAGCTTTTGTGGGAGAAATCCCACTTTGTCAGGTACTTGACAGTGGGATTTTTTTCTCCCATGAAAGTTCATCTGATAAACTTGTTAGTTTTTAAAAGTGCTGCAGGGCTTCTTGTTTGTTTTGCTGAACTAGGCTAACATGGCTACTACCCTTTTGAACTTGTATGTTAACTGTGTGTGTGTGGATATATATATACACACCCACACACTAAGAAGGGTGGGTTACAAGGTCAATTTCCTTGGAGCAATTTCTGCTGGTGAGGGGGACAAACTTTTGTTCTCACACAGAGCTCTTCTTCAGGTCAGGGAAATGCAGTGGAAAAGGGGGAGCTACTGGAGGGATTCCAAGAGAGGGGCTCTGAAGGGTTAGCCATGTTAGTCTAGTCAGCAAAACAAAAGAGGAGTCTTGTGGCACTTTAAAGATTAACAAATTTATTTTTCACATGAGCTTTTGTGGGCAAAGTCTCACTTCCTCAGAGGACAGAGTGGAGAAAAGTTACATTGGAAAAAAAAAACTTACAGTATGGGAATGAAAGATAAATCCTGTGATTACATTTCATTGCATCTGGTCAGATTACTTCAGCAAATCAAACAAGTTGCATAGATTCAAACACAACATATCGGAAAGTGGTGAGGTTGAGAGAGGTGAGAATCATTGTACGTAATGAAGAACAAAGAGGAATCTGTGGTGCATTTAAAGTTTAATATTTGTAATGGGGAACCAGTTCATGCTTTTGTTGAGACCCGGGTTGATGACATCAAATTTATATATGAATTCTAACTCTGAAGTCTCTTTTTGAAGCCTTGATCTAGAGTAAATGTGCCTGAGAATACTGCAGGTAGGTCCATTACTGAGTGGCCTGGGAGATAAAGGTGATATCCTATTGTTTTTTGAATGTTCTTATTTCTGATGTCAAATTTGAATTTTTTTTTTTTATGATAATGGGAGTTTTAGCTGTACGGATTGATAGGAAAGGCCATATCTTTTGTGGAGAAAACATTGACAATATTTTGTTATAGCCTGGACGTAAGAGCCTGCGGAGTGATGAGAGTCAAAGATAATGACAAGGCTACAGGCCTGAGTGGTAGGTAGGATGATGGTGGTGGTCAAGGTGCTCAAGAAAGGAGATAGTGAAATTTCCATGGGTGAGGCATGAAAATTTCATGTTTTCCTGACCAGAGTCTGGTATGTTTCTTCTTTGAATTGTGTTACTAACCCCTGTACAGACCATACATTCTAACTGAAACTCAAACAGCTGACATTAAAATTTATCCAGTGTGCTTAAGAGTTTCAATGCTGGTCTACACTAGGAATGAAGGTATATTAACATGAATCCCTAGCATAGATTGTTTAAAATGCTGATGGCCAATGTCATCTAATTGCTCAGAGCAAGACTGACTGATAAAATGCCTCCCAGTTGCAAACAGTGGTGGAGCTGAATTGGTGGTGATAATAGAAGGACTTGTCTATAAGAGCTTCTCTAGTGTAAACAAGGCCTACTGTCAAGGAAATAGCACCTGGCTGGCTTGGACTGTATTGTATTCTGTGTTAATCAAAATAGTGTTTGAACTATAGCAAGCATATTTAGGATGCAACTGTAATTAAGTCCCTATGGGAGGATTATGAGGCAAGAAAACAGTAGCAATATGGGGAAAACTCTTTGAGTCTGAGGTAGGAGTGGGGTGTGGATTTCCTTGTCCTGTCTCATCCTATAATTTAATACAGCTTTTACTATGAAGTGCAGTGAAAGGTTAAAGATATTCAGTAATTTATTGACCTGAGCTGCTTTTCTTTTTTGATCAAGGTTTATCAAAAACTCAGAATCGTTTTGTTTCATAAATTTGACACTGAGCATAATCTGTTATCCCTCTTCTATTGAGAAGAACAGTATGTTTGTGCCCAAATCAAACACATTCAATTGCGTTCAAATCCCTATAGAAAGTTCTCCCAAATAATAATTAAAAAAAATAAAAAATCCCACCATCAATACTAAAGCTTCAGTTTCCCAAGTTCTCTTTAAAGCCATTTTAAGCTTTTATAGCTGCCTAGGCTATATCAGAAACGGCCGTGCATTTTATGTAACTAGACATTTCTGTCAGGCACCAACAATCTGCTAATTTGAGAGAACTACTTTGTTTTGTGTTCCAGACCAGTCATTGTGTCTGGTTGTTAGATAACCTGAAAAGGGAGTGCTTGTGCATGTTCACATAAAGCATGAATGCTTTTTTCCCCCAAGCCTGTTTTTTTCTTTCCCCCCCCCCCCCCCCCCCCCAGGGCTTGTTGAGAAACCAGTTAATTGGAGTACTAGGGGGCTTTTGCATTTAATTCAACATGACTGAGGTGGAGTGCTTTAATTTTGTTTAAAATTTCTCTTTCAAGGGCATTTAATAGGTGTGTCATGGGTCCACAAGATCCATGTAGTGCTATGCCTCAGCTTTTAAACAGTCTTGTGGAGGAACCCCTTCTGTAATGGAGATCCCCATCCGTTCTCACACTTCCTTTGGGGTAGGCCTCACTGCCTCTGAGACTGAGCCTCTGGGCTTAAGCTCTCGCTTCACAGCATGAGCTCTGCTCAGCTTGTCCATTTCAGATAGATTCCTGGTGAGAGAGTGTACACTCTTCAGGGACTAATGTACCACAGAAAGTATTTTCAATGACACCAAAGAGCGTTTTGAAAACAGTAGAGTTTAATAGTCAACTGGAACATGGCATTTTAAGTCCTTAGGTTAGCGCAGAGAGGTGAAGTAAAAGACATCATCCATCTGGTCAAGCCAAAGTAAACCACCAAGCAAGCGGTAAATAGCTTCCATTTGAGCACTGTCTCTCTCTGACCCTTTGGAGAGTCCCTGGTGTGAACAGCCAGCCTCTTCCAAAAGCCCACTCTTTGTCCCCTGCTGGTCAGCTTTCCCTTCCCCCTCCCCTTTTTTTGTCTCCAAGCAGAGCCATGCTGATTTCACCATCTGGCCTGCTGGAGCTTCCTGCTGTTGAGTGTAGATTGTTCCATCCTTGGGTCTTCCATTATCTCTCTAGGCTCTTTGTTGATCTGGGTCAGTTTCAACCAGTCCTTTAATGACCCATTCATTCCACTCAGGCGGTGAAGTGACACGCATACATACCTGTGTTTTCTGCAGTGTTCTAGTTTTATCCCTTTTGCACCCACTCTCGAGTGATTCAGAGTGCAGAAGGAAACTAAGGTGTATGCACAGGCTTCATAAAAATATTACAGAAAATTCCTACTTTGTCATAAGTTACTTTAAAAAATATTCTAAAAGGCCCTTCTCTCCTCAGCTGAAATGTCTTCACTCTTGACACTTATGAAGTATCTAGTCCCCAGACAGCCATGTTCTTCTATTGAAAACAGGGTAGAAAAGAGTGGTTGCTAATGTAAAAACAGTGGAAAGATACCCACTTTAAAACCTCAAATAAGAATAGGGGTGTGTGAGTGTGAGTGAATCTCAGACAACTAAAAAGAGGCAAACATTTTTTCTGCTTCATTCATTAGGTCTGGAAATCTGGAGCTTGTAAAATATAGCAAAACATTTAAGGGGAAGCACCCCTAATTTGTAAAGGATATTGTCAAGTTTTAAATTGAATTTAAAACTTACTTCTTACTGATATTTGACATTGTTATATATTTAATATTCAGTTTATCTCTAGACTCTTCACTTTGGACAGTGACAATAGATGATTCACTTCTTGTTTCTAGTCTGTTTATTATTTGCATATTGTCCAAATGGTGCAGTGTTGGTATTGCAAACTGGAAGGGAGAGGGAGGAATGCTAAACTTAAACACTTCTCCAAATATTTTTAAGTATGGGGGAAAAATACTATAGGCTGTCTTGTGGGTTTTCTGCATTAATTAATTTCCATAACTCGGTGGGGGGGATTAAAATTCAGTGTCTCATCCTTTTTTAGGTCTGTATTTTTATTTGGAATGCTGTTTCTTTGCAAAGGTGGCTAGTATTGTGACAAGTATTTTGCTGGAGACTGCTTGTAATCTTGCTCCTTGATCCTTACGTGCATGCATTCATGCTTTCCCCATCAGACTATTTTCCCATTTGAAGGCACGGGGATCTCAGTTGATTTTCACTGAAATGTTTCATGAAGCTACCCTAATACATGAGCAGTGGTCCCTGCCCACAACGAAATACAAAAACCATCACACAGCCTACCCCCTGGCTTCCCAAATACTTTTAAGGAAACTTTTATTTCACAAATATATATGTAAAATAGCTTCAGCCACAGAATAAAACATAGACAATATTCAGTGGCTCCCATAATACAATGTAGGCAACATGTGACCTTAACTGCATTGCCAACTGTTTGAATACAAACTGTTTCATCCCAGAACTGATGCCTAGCATGCATCAAAAGCATTGCCTTCAGTTGCAAACTAGCGTCCTTAGGTGTAGGCTATTTTTATCTATTTCCTTTAACATAATCCTGGGCCTGATACAATAGCTTCTTGAGTGGACCTCAAGGAGACATTGCTGGTGGAAAAGAATAGAAAGACACAGTACAGTATTAAAATGTCTAGGAAAGCAGTTCCCACAGAGAAATAATGAAAATACAGGCCCCCATAAGACCACTAGAAAACATGTCAAACTCCATATGAAGGGATATTCTCTTCATAGTTATTATTAACCTAAGTTCTTGTGCATGTACACAAGATTTTCAGATTTAGTAATCCCATACTATGAGTAGTCCCATTTAAGCAGGTGTGTATATCTTTGCAGGTTTGGGGGATCATAATTCACATTTAACTTCCCTTCTACCTCCCTCCTTCCTTCTTGTGAAAGGAAGAAACTGAGTTCTAAAGGTGTTGAAAGTGCTCATGAGTCAATGAAGTTGAGAATGTAATAATTATCTGTTGACCAAGGTTCCATCTCTTCTTCTGGGCAGTTTCAGTTGATTCAGTGGTAGGTGATCTTTTGTTTTTTAAAATAAAATAGTTGGGTTTGGCAGAATTTTATTTATTTACAACTTCAATGATATCAGTTTATTTTTATCATCAATTTAAATTTTCACAGTTGCAGAAAATATTGAGGGGTAGACACCATTTGCATTGTTGTATGCAGTCTTCTGGTAGCTGTGTTGGTCCCAGGATATCAAAGGTACAATCTGAGTGAGATAATATCTTTTATTGGACCAACTTCCACTAGGAGCGAGACAGGTTTTCGAGCTTACAGAGAACTCTTCTTCAGTCAGGGAAACATAGAGCAGTGTTTCTCAAACTTTAGTGGATTGGGGAATGCCTTAAGGTATTAATTACTTTATGCAGAACATCGGAGAAAAACATTCTCAGAAAAAGCTGGTAACGGGTGGGAGATTTAAAATGCCCCAGTTCTAGCAAAGCTTCTAGGTGTGCCTCAGTGTCCACGCCCACGTGCCTGGAAGCTTTGCTGTGGCTGGGGCATTAAATTGCTCCTTCCCCATCTCCACTCACCCCCTCCTGATGGGGAGGGGTCAGGGTGGGTCATGGAACGCATGTGCTATGTCTGAGGATCACCAGCGTTTCACGGATTGAGAAACACCAGTGTCACAGTTCAGCACAAGGTGGAACAGATTGTTTAGACTAAGTAATTAAACACATTTCAAGAGACCATTCTAAGTCAAGTAGCCTGTTAAAACCCCTATAGTCACAGGGGTGGATGGCCTTTTAACATCCGTCCAAACATAATTTTCCTGTGAGTTCCTAGGAAAGCATCATGATTGCCTGGTTTCAGTACACAGTTAGGTGGATATACAGTGCACTGGATGAGGTAAACACATGTTGTGATGCACTTTTAAAGACTAACATATTTATTTATCACATGAGCTTTCGTGGGAGAAAATCCCACTTTGTCAGACGCTGCGCCAAAGAATCAATGGACATAAATCTGACATCAGAAATTGCAACACTACAAAACCAATAGGGGAACACTTCAATCTCCCTGCTCACTCCCTTGACGACTTGTTAATAGCTGTGTTGAAACAGATGAATAACAAATCACAGCTTCAAAGAGAAACTGTAGAACTCAAACTTATATGCAAATTTGACTCAGTTGTCTTGGGGTTAAACAGGGACTATGGATTTTTCTCTCATTACAACAAGTGATTTGACCTCACCCTCCTCTATGTGCTGTTCCCCAGTGTTTGAATCCTAACATCTATTTTGATTTGCTGTTACAGCCTGACCTGATCCTATGTCACACACTCCCCTGCATTTAATTTCCTCCCATTCTGTAACTTTCCCATCTTCAAAGCGTCTGACGAAGTGGGATTTTCTCCCACGAAAGCTCATGCGATAAATAAATCTTAGTCTTTAAAAGTGCCACAGGACTCTGTTGTCTTTGTACAATAGACTAACACGGCTACCCCTTTGGAATTTGACATGTTGTGATAGGCAGGTTTAAGACCCATGAATCTTGAAAGGGGTGTTGTGCAGGGTTGTTGATCATTGTAGCGGTGGAGATGTCTGAAGGTTTTGCATCTATTGTTCTGACAGGGTCTAGGACCACTTTGAATTGGTATGTCCTGGTTTGTGGGAGCTTGCTTCTGGTGATGAGGTTGAGGGGTTGTTTGAAAGATTTATTTTAGGATGGGATCCCCGTGGAGTATGGGTTGTATTTGTTTGATGGGTTCCAGTGTGGAATGTTAGGTGACAACTAGGGATTGAGGTCAGAGTGGTTTTATTTTTGTATTGAAGCACATTTTTTCCAAATATTTGAGTGGTCCATTACATTGTGATCTATTTCTCTTTGAGGAAGGTGGTTTTAAGTGTATTAAGGTGTATCCTAGACTTTCTCCTTAGAGCATGTTCTGTGTTGTTTGAGTGCCTAGCTTTAGATAACAGATTTCTTGGTGTGTTTTGGTTGGTTACTGGATCTGTGCAGGTAGATGTGGTGGTCCATGGGTTTCTTGTGTACATAGTTGTCTGCAGAGTTGAATGAATTCACAGAGGAAAATGATAAGACAACCCCAATCACTCTTTCCACAATGCAGTCATTCTATATTTGACTTCTCAGTACTCATCCTCAAAAGAAACCTGCACAATACTTTTAAGAGACAAACCTGGGAGCTTAAATTCATAACTTTGCTAGACATTACAAGTCCTGGTTTCAAAGACACTATTTTATAGCTT
This sequence comes from Pelusios castaneus, assembly GCA_007922175.1. Taxonomy (NCBI): domain Eukaryota; kingdom Metazoa; phylum Chordata; order Testudines; family Pelomedusidae; genus Pelusios; species Pelusios castaneus. The sequence continues at coordinate 6,194,885 of ML686047.1, forward strand.
ATTTATAGCTTATAACCCCCTCCCTCACCTGCCCCACACCCCTTAGTTCCTTTCCTTCCTCTGACTGGAGGACTGTTAACAAGCCATTTCACCTTGAATGTTCCCTTGAAATGTGTTGACTAGTTATGCTAAACAATCTGTTTGTTGTATTTAGCTGTGACAGCACCTTTCCATTGCCGAGTTTGAGGCAGAACTCCGTGTAGCTCAAGTTTCTCTCTTTGACTAAGGCTATGTACACACTACCATTTTTAACGCGCAATAATCCTCTTCCGCATTAATTCTCCCGTGGCTGTTGTTGCGCGAGATCGCGTACACACTATGCTTGCTCTAACGGAACAAAGCCCCCCCCCTTCTGAGCGCAGTCCTCCAGGAAAGCGAAGGGGATTGTGGGTACGTATCCCAGAGTCCCCAGTATCATCTCCCGTGGTGCATTCCGCTACTGACGCTACCCAGCGGTTGCCAATAGCAACGAGCGCGAATTTCAAATTGAAGCAACCTTCTTCTCGGCACTGCCTTTTCAGAATCGACATGGATTCAGCTGTGATCTTGAATGCTGCCTTCAGCATTGTGAACACAGCCCAGATTCTGTTGCGGTTTGCCTTTGGCTATGATTCGGAGCATGACACGGATGACTCGGTCTCGGATGATGACAGCATTGAAAACCAAACGGACATTCTGATCAGTTTCGCGGACCAGCAACACAGCCTGAACCGCCGTGTTTGGTCCCGGCAGACGAGCACAGACTGGTGGGAACGAATCGTCCTTCAGCTGTGGGATGATGATCAGTGGCAACAGAACTTTAGAATGCGGAAAGCCACATTTATGGAGCTATGCCAGGAGCTTGCCCCTGCCCTTCGATGCAAGGACACGAGGATGAGACCCGCCATGACCGTGGAGAAGCGTGTGGCTATCGCACTTTGGAAACTGGCGACTCCAGACTGCTACCGCTCGGTCGCAAACCAGTTTGGGGTTGGACGCTCGACCGTTGGAGTGGCACTGTCACAAGTATGCAGAGCCATCAACCGTATTCTGCTCAGGAGGATGGTGACCCCGGGAAACGTGAGGGAGATCATCGCAGGATTTAATGAGTTGGGCTTCCCGAACTGTGGGGGTGCAATAGATGGGACTCACATCCCTATTCTCGCTCCCGACCACCTTGCCTCTGAATACATCAACAGGAAAGGATACTTTTCGATGGTTCTACAGGCACTGGTGGACCACCGTGGTCGCTTTATGGACATTAATGCTGGCTGGTCTGGAAAGGTGCACGATGCACGCATCTTTAGAAACTCTGGACTATTCAGAAGGCTACATGCTGGCACATTTTTTCCAGACGAGAAAATAATTGTGGGCGGTGTAGAGATGCCAGTGGTGATACTTGGGGACCCCGCCTACCCACTGATGCCATGGCTCATGAAGCCGTACACCGGGAAGTTGGATCCTGACAAGGAGCGTTTCAATTACCGGTTAAGTAGATGCAGAATGGTTGTGGAGTGTGCCTTTGGCCGTTTAAAAGCGCGCTGGAGAGCGCTGTATGGCAGGCTAGATCTCCACGAGGACAGGATCCCATTAGTTATTTCGGCTTGCTGTGTTCTTCACAATATATGTGAAAGCCGGGGGGAGAGATTCAGGAACTCTTGGACCACTGAGGCACAACGTCTGGAAAATGCCTACCAGCAACCAGACACGAGGGGTATCCGGGGGGCGCAGCTAAGGGCAGTTCGCATAAGGGATGCGTTAAAAACCCATTTTAGTACTGTAGGTTAAAATTGTACCTTTGAATATAGTTACTAACCATTTCCTATATGTTTCAACTGTTAAAAATTAAGCTTTAGAAATTTTGTGTTTTTCCCCTGTAAACATTCATTGAATCAAAAACCGTTAATGTTAAATTAATGAAACAAATAAAGAAAGTCTGATTAAGTTTAACAAGGATTCAACTTTATTTAATTAACATTGATCAAAACTCGGGTTTGAGGGGAGTAGGGACTAAAGGTGGGTGTAGGTGCGGGACTCAACTACATATGTTGGGGGAGGGGTTCTGTTAGGGTTACACCATGGATGTCCATGGTGGTCTAAAAACTGTCTGGGGGGGGAATGTGGCGTGGATGCACTGAAAGGCATATGAGGCTGATGATGGGGGGTGCGAGCCTGTAGCAGACCGACCATGGTCTTGAGGAGGTTGGTCTGCTCCTGCATGATGCCTATCAGGGCATCCTTCTGCTGCTCTCTCCTCGCACTGCTCTGTCTCCTGTCCTGCCTGCACTGCCTCCTCCATTGCCTTGTCTCCCTCGCAGAAGCCTCATGGAACTGCATGAGCTCCTGGAAGACGTCTTCCTTGCTCCTGCGAGGCCTCCGCCTTATCCTCCTCAGACGCTCAGCTGCAGCTGTAGACTGTCCACCGAAGGTCATTCCTGTTCAGATATGAAAAATGTAGAATGCCGCTATTGTTCTCGCCACGGTCAGGAGCAAATGATGTTGTTCTCCCCACACATTCCTTCAATACACAAGAGGGGACCTATGGGGGGGCGGTAACAGATTTCCCAAAGCTTGGTACGGGTTGCAGAGCTAGTACAACGGAGAGTTGACTATTGCCACACCAAGTTCTGATCCCGTGCCCGAGATGGCTGAAATAGAGGCAGATCTCACACTGCTTAGAGTGCCTCTGCAAGCGAGAATGCATCTCCTTCATGTTGCCGACTTCAAGCCGGGACCTTACGCTGCAGGACTGTGCGCAGCAATGTTGCCCGCAGGAGTGCTTGCGAGTCTGAAAGGAAGAGTGTCCCTGAATGGTGGAGTGCAAAGGAATGCTCTACCATGTAATTTCAAGAGAAGACTCTGGAAATATTTGGATGATGCGTTCAGTGAGTTGAAAGGGAACGACTACTTGGAAATCGAGGCATACATCGATGACCTTTTTAAGTAATGCTAGTAACACCTTTACAGTTCTGTAAGGAACAGAACTGAGGACACCGAAAACAAAAACCCCTTGCAAAAAAACCATGTCTACGCTGAGCTGTAGCACCTAGAATAGAGGACATTGCGAACGGGACTTACCAGAGCTGCCTTCTGATGATTCCTGGGTAGGCGTGGAGAAGGAATCAGTGGAGCTTGTTTCTGGCTGGGTGGAAAATAACTCCTGGCTCCCCGGGTCAGTGGCTCCGTTCTCTCCGTCCTCGTAGTCTTCTTCTTCTGATTCCTCGTCCACAATTGCCTCGTCGCCTTCTGCTTCCTTCTCTGTTTGGGGTGCAGTCTCCGAGGTGTCTACCGTGCAGTTCGGGGTGGTTGTGGGATCGCCGCCCAGGATCGCCTCCAGCTCCTTATAGTACTTGCACGTTGCTGGCGCGGAGCCAGAGCGCCGGTTAGCCTCTCTGGCTCTGTGAAATGTTATCCGCAGCTCCTTCACCTTTGCCCGGCACTGCAGGGTGTCTCGCTCGTACCCCTTTTCGGTCATGGCTTTGGATATTTGACCGAAAATGTCAAAATTCCTCCGGCTGCCACGTAACTGTGACTGCACGGCGGACTCTCCCCAGATGCCGATCAAGTCCATCACCTCTGCTGCTGTCCAGGCTGGAGCTCGTTTGCTGCGGCGCGACGACATTGCGAGCGAAGCACACAGAGGCAGCAGCACCGAACAGCGAGGCAGAAGGGAGAGTGGTGAATTCAAAAATTCGCGGGACAGAAGAGGAGGTCGGGAAAAATGACGTCACGACGATAGAGTACAGGCGGAAGTGCAGAAGGGATGGAATTTGAATTGTGGGCCATTTCCGTTATATTCACATTGCGCGAGAAGCGTACACACACTGGCCATCGCGCAACAACTATTCCGCGTTAGCAGCAACCACGCTCGTTTAGGTGGTTTACATTTTGCGCAAAAAGAAGGGACTTAACGCGGAATAACTGTAAGTTGTGTGTGTACGCTCTGTTTGTTATTGCGCATTAAAGGGCTTTATCGCGCAATAACTTTGTAGTGTGTACAAGGCCTAACAAAATTTGGTCCAATAAATGATATTACTTCACTCACCTTGTCTTTCTAATATTCAATAACAGTAGATGTTGAAAGTCAGTTAAAATTTTATGAACTTTAAAACAACTTGTCAACATATACAAAATAAATATCTTTCAATAAAACTCCAGTAAGTTCTCAAGCAGCATTTTTCTTTCTTTATCTCTAAGGGCTTGGGTCTACACCGGTGGTACTCAACCTTTTACAGGTTCTGACACACTTGGCGGCATATCATGACCCTACAGGACACACTAGGACACCCCACCAGGCCAAATCCAGCCATCTCCCTGGCTCTCTGCAACCACTGTGTGGCGACACAGCAATGTGAGCCACTGTTCTAAACTACAGACTGTCAACAAGACAGTGGAGGTATACAGACTAAAATGCTCTTCCCACTGATGTAACTCCCCTGCTATACTGACATGAGAAATATAGGGCTTACGTCGGTGTAGTTGGGGTGACAGTGTCAATGTAGGCACTACATTCCTTATGTTGGTGGTCGGCTGTCATTCTTATAAATGTAAAGAAATTGACCAGTAAACTGGGTAGCTAGAGCCCAGCCACTCCCCTGGAGAACTGAGCGGCTGAAACCACCTTGCAGGAAAAGGGGGGATGGGAGTGAGACCTGGCTCCCTCTGGAAGCCTGTGGGGCAACCAGCTTGAGAGACTGTTCTCTGTTCCCCACACTGTCTGTTCTAAGTGCTCCTGGTGAGGATGCCAACCACTGACCCAAGGAGGATCATATGAATCAGCCACGGCAGTAATTGTTGCAATGGCCGTAAGTTGACCTAACGTAGATTGACTTATCTTGGTACTGTTAGACAAAGCCTTAATTTCAGCTATTGTTGGAAGTATTTTTCCATCTGTTTCTCTGTAAACAGAGAAATTGACATGGATTAAAAAAAACTAATCCTTCCAGACCTGAAAGTAATATGGCATGATGGTCCATTTGGCAATAAGAGGCCTATGGAGAGAGAAACAGATAGTTGTCATGCATCGTGAGTATTAATATCCATTTTTGCATTTTCATCCCATATAGTATTGCTGTGGATATTAGAATGAATGTCCAATCTTGCTTTTTAATTTTAAGTTCTTTGCTATAACATCTCATGACAATTAGTCCTGTTGGTTAAATATGCACTCTTACTTTTTAATTTTCTTAGCTCTTCTTTTATGCCAAACCTTTTTTTAAATGGCAGCTTAAAACTGTAGACTTTTAAAAAATAAAAATCCATTTTTAGCCACTCACCTGATTTTTAAAAAAGTGAGAACCTAACCATTCCCAATAAAGTTATTGGGAGCTATTAGGTGCCTAGCACCAGTGAAAATCACACTACTTAGAGTTTAATTTAGGAGTTTAATTTCAGGTACCCATTCCTAAAAATTTTGGGCTATTTTTTTCCTACTATAGGAGCACCCAGTCAATCTTCTTTTTGCCATGTATTATTTTATAAAATCATATTGCTGCTTATTCTTTTGCTAACTTGAATAGTCCTGATCTTTTTGAGGCTGCTTGCTTTAAGGAATAGAGTGAGTTCATGCTACCATGTGGTGCTTGGAGACAAAGTTTTCTGTACATTTGAATAAACCAGACAGCTAAGAATCATAGATGGGCCAGAGGCTATGTTGCAGAAGAGACTTTTTAAACAAGAAATAGAATTTGAATGGAGCAAACACTTCAGAGACTCTAAAATCTCAGGTCTGAACTTTTGTACCCATAATTTTCCCTTGTGGTGCTGAAGATGTCCCACAAAAAAGAAGTTGTGGTCGTACACTCTCATTTCTTTGATATATAAACGAACAAAAAGTGCAGAGGAGTTAGGCCTCTTTCATCTTAGTTAACCTTAGAAATAGCAGTTATCTGGTCTTGCTGGAGTTTTAACATGGAGGACCCTGTGCATATGCACTAGGTTTTCTTGTCAAGTTTTAATTTCAGCTGTTTGTTTTTAGGTGTCTATGTAGCAGTATTTTTTAAATAAAAGACTTTTAAATAGAATTTTTTAAAAAACATTCTCCAGTTAATTGTTTCATTTTCATGGATTTTTTTTTTTTTTTAATGTCATGAAGTAACTTCCTGGCACTTCATTAGTCTTCCAGGGCAGACAAGGCCTGAATTTCTAGTCTTCATCATTGGGCAGCAAAACTGTGCACAAATCAGTCACCCTTGCCTCCCTGAGGGAGAGGCCATAAGCATCTACGGCCATGTACACTCCTACAGGAATAATCACGCAACAAGCCCGTTGCGCTTTAAAAGTCACGTGGTTTTTGTAGCGCAGTATCGTGTCCACACTGAGCCGCTTGTGATGGAACAGAGCCCCCACCTGCAATTCGCGATTTCACAAGAAACCCAATTGAATTGTGGGAACCCATCCCACAGTTCCATCCATCCTGATTCGGCGCTAAGAATCCTGGGTAGAAGGAGAGTAGTGCTGAGGTAAAGTCTTGGTTTCCCATGGTGCATTCTGTTCCCATTGCGTCACGCGAGTCCACGCTTGTTTTCAACAGTACCGCGTTGCTTCCTGGAACTCCTTTTTGCAGCAACATGGATCCAGCTCTGATCTCGACTGTCGCCTTCAGCATAATGAATACATCTCGGCTGGTGGCACAGTATGTGTTCAGCTCTGAATCACACCAGGATTCGGATGACCCTGGACTGGTGACTGCCATGCAGAACAACAGCACCGCATTGCTGAGCTCCTTCACAGAGCATGTGCACCGGAGGTTTTGGTCACGAGAGACAAGCACCGAGTGGTGGAACCGCATTATTTTGCAGGTGTAGGATGATGAGCAGTGGCTACAGAACTTTTGAATGCAGAAAGCCACATTCATGGAACTGTGTAAGGAGCTAGCCCCTGCCCTGCAACGCAAGGACACCAAAATGAGCCGCTGTCACCATGGAGAAGTGTGTCGCAATCGCACTATGGAAAATGGTGACTCCAGACTGCTACCGGTCGGTCGCGAATCAGTTTGGAGTTGGCAGGTCGACCGTCGGGTTTCCCCTTGCACAAGTGTGCAGAGCCATTAATAGTGTTCTGCTCCGGAGGACAGTGATGTTGGGCAATGTGCGGGAGATTGTCGATGGATTTGCAGCCATGGGATTCCCGAACTGTGGAGGGGCAATAGATGGAACACACACATCCCTATTCTGGCTCCAGAGCATCTTGCGACTGAGTATATTAATAGGAAGGGCTACTTCTCTATGGTGCTTCAGGCACGTGGATCACAGGGGGTGTTTCACGGACATAAATGTGGGGTGGTCGGGTAAGGTGCATGATGCTCGCATTTTCCGAAACATGGGCCTGTACCGGAAGTTGCAGGCAGGGACCTTCTTCCCCAATGATAAAATTACTGTTGGGGATGTAGAGATGCCCATAGTAATCATAGGAGACCCAGCCTACCCACTGATGCCTTGGTTCATGGAGCCCGATACTGGAAATTTGGATCCCAGCAAGGAGCTCTTCAATTATAGGTTAAGCTGGTGCTGAATGACCGTGGACTGTGCCTTTGGGTGCTTAAAAGGCCGTTGGCGCTGTTTGTATGGGAGGCTAGACTTGAATGAGGACAACATTCCAGACATCGTTGCGGTGTGCTGTGTCCTGCATAACCTCTGTGAAAATAAGGGAGAGAAATTTCCCTCTTCATGGGACATGGAGGCTGAGTAGCTAGAGTTTGCTTTTCAGCAGCCAGCCACTAGGAGTATCAGGGGGGCACAGCTGAGAGCTGTCTGCATAAGGGAGCCACTTGGGGAGCATTTGAGTCATGGAGACTCATAGGACGCATTGCATCACTGTGCAATAGTGTACTTACACACTACAGGGTGCTGATTATGGGAGTGTGGGGGTGGCGGTGGGCGTGTACTGTACTATGCTCGAATGAGTGAATACTAAACATGCAACAACTGTTTTTATTGTGTATCAGTAACACTGTGCACAGTTCTAGTGATTCAATTTTATTATTAGAAAACATTAAATAATTACAGTAAGCAGTGCCTGCACTAGGGGCTATAGGTGCGTCTAGGTGCGTGGTTCAATGCCATAGCTTTGTGCAGGAGTGGATGTAACATTGTACCAGGAGGGTCCCCGGGCTTCAAAGAACTGCTTTGAGGGAGAATCGGGTGGTGGGGACAGAAAGTGTTGCTGTGGGTGCGGGGGGGGGGGGGGGGCAGAGGAGGGAGGCCCAAGCCTGGAGCACCTGGGTCTGACGACCAACCATGGTCTTCAGCATTGGGTCTGCTCCTGCAGGATGCTTATAAAGGCATCCTTCTGCTTCTGCCTCCTCAAATTATTTTCCTTGTACTCCCTGCCGGCACTCCTGCCTCCATTGTCTAGTCTCCCTTGCTGCTGCCTAGTTGGACTGCATCAGCTCTTGGAAGATATCCTCCTTGCTCCTGCGAGGCCTCTTCCTTATCTGTCTCAGCCGGTCAGCTGGCGCAGACTACCAATCGGCGAAGGTCGTTTCTAAGGACAAATGAAACATCATAAGTAGTGCTATTGTTCTCACTTTGGTTAAGGAGCTGGTAATATGCTCTGCCACCACATTCCGCACTGCCCACAGGACAGGGCATTGCCGGGGACTGAAAGGGCTTTTGCAAAGGGAGGTTTGGGTTGCTGAGACAACACACAGCTCCGTGAACTATTTTCAGTGCTTTGGGCGATTAGTTCACACATGGCACGGCCATGGAAGGCGATATTTCGCTGTTTATTGTGCCCCTGCAAGCCAGAATGCATATCCTGCATGTCATTGCATATAAGCCAGGACCATACGCAGCAGGCTTATGCGCAGCCATGGTTCCCACTGCTGTGCTTTGCAACTGGCGAGGGAGAGTATCCCTCTATGGGGGAGGGAACACAGTTGCTCTCCCATCGAATTTAACTAGGAGGCTGTGGAAGTACATCGAGGACACCTTCAGTGAGCTCAACGGAGAGGATTTCTTGAGAATTACAGCATGCGTTGATGCACTGCTCGTGTAATGTGGGGAAGACCCCCCCCCCCCAAAAGGATGAAACTCAAAACGCCCATCTCCCGCCCGCTCTTCATTTGCCCACAAAACTTATCCAGCAAGCACAGAAACCACTTCTGATTAAACTTACCAGAGCTCCCCTCTGCTGCATCTGAAGACAGCATGGAGAAGGAATTTGGGCAGCACTTGTTGGGTGACATGGAGAACAGCTCCTGGCTCCCTAGGTCGGTTGCACCACTTTCAGCCTCCAGGTCATCCTCCACGTCCCCTTCCTCGTCCACGAATTGCTCGTCACTGTCTGCTCCAGTATCCTTTTCATGGGGGCGGTGCTGTCATGTCCACAGGAGCTTTTTGGGGTGGTTGTGGGATCCCCGCTCAGGATTGCTTCCAGCTCCTTGTAAAATCAGCATGTAACCGGCGCTGAGCCAGAGCGCCAGTTTGTCTCTCTGGCTCTGTGGCACGTTATCCTCAACTCCTTCACCTTTGACCTGCACTGAAGAGTCTCTCTCTCATACCCCTTCTCTGCCATGGCCTGAGAAATCTGGCCCAAAATATCAAAATTTCGCCTGCTGCCACGTAATTGTGACTGCACAGCAGACTCTCCCCAGATGCCTATGAGATCAAGCACCTTGGGTGTGGTACACACTGGAGCATGTTTGCTGCATTGAGCTGCCATTGCTCTTGGAGAACATAGCTGCACTCCACGCTGAACAAACAGGAAGAGTGAACAATTCAAAAATTCCCGGGAATGATGGGAGGGCGGGTACAGTCACGTCACAGCCACAGAGTGCAGGAGGAGGTGCAAAAGGGATGGAATTAGAATTCTGGGACATTTCCGGAGGTTTCATATTGCGCAGCAACCGTACACACACGAACTATCGTGAAACGGCTGTTCTGCAGTAGCCGCTAGCATCCTCGTTTTCGTGGCTCACATGTTGCGCAATAAGATGGCTGTTACCGCGCAACAACATGGATTTGTGTGTGGACGCTATCCTTGTTATCGCGCAATAACTTTGTAGTGTGTACAAGGCCTAAGAGACTCAGCCGTGCAGATTGTCTTGGGAGCAGCTTAATCAGACGCTGTTGCAAAACGACTTAAATTTGTGCAATAAATATATAGTTGAGTGCTCCACTTCCTCTGGCAAATTGCAGCTGAGTTATAACTTTTACTGTGCTCCTAACACTGTGGCCTTTTCATAGCCATCCTGGTCACAGCTATTGGTCTGATTGGCTAACGAGCTGCGAAATCCCCATTAATTGTGTTTAGTCTCTAGCCACTGTCAGTGGAGCTGCTTTTGGCAATGACTAATTGATCAGAGATGTGGTCAAGAGCCCACCTTTCCCAAAGCTCTCAAGGAGAAGTACTTAAATGTCATGGGAGTGGTTGGATGAAGGAACAAGAGGGGGGGTGACAGATATATTGATGGCGAGGTAGTGGGGAAAATGGTACCAGTAAGAGTCTACTCCAAACTTGGCATGTTTGGAGCTACTCTATCCAGTTACTGGTGGGCAGACAACCAATCTCTTATGTCTTAGCAGAAAATCTGTTCTCCTTTCTTCTCTTTCCTAACATTTCCTGTAAGTCAGATAACTGAAGTGGTTTTCTTCAGACTGTCTGGAATGAGTCATTTCATGAGTCTTTCTATGATCAAGCAAGGAAAGTTATAGTCCCAAAGAATGACTTTTTTGCAACATTATGGAAGAAAATGGGACTGTAGGAATCTAAAATTCCATATGTACCCTTAAAGGGTTTGCTTGTGCAAATGTGAAAGCTATACTGTTAATCTATGTTTTGAGAACTTTATCAAATAAGACGTTTACCAAAAATTAGGCCTTGACTCTTGTAGCAGCTGCTTCTCCACTTTATTATGAAAGCTTGTGTAGCACTGATGAAATACTGAAGATGAATCATAATGCTGCATTTTTATCCTTAAATTTATAAGGCTCTGGTACGCTGCCATTTGAGTAAGGATTGTATAGAGGAAAAAAGAACTTCTTCACAATGGGCAAGATGCAGGAAATGATAAGCTTATGCAACTGAACTTTTATTTATCATCCTGTTAACCACAAATTTGAACAGGGAAACATATTACTACTAAGTGCTTTTGTAAGAGTGAGTAGGTAGATTTTTTTATATACATTTTCTGAAGTGTTTCAAAATAAACTATTTAAATTGCTTTTGAGTAAATATTTGAAAATCTTTGCTCTAGTCAATGTATCTGCTCAAGTACTTATTTTTGAACAATTAATCCTAAACTGAAAGACACTTACAAGTCCCCATGATTGCATCTGGACTCCAATCTGAACTTTGCCCATGTAATAAAATAAATTCCGTTTGAAGCTTCATCTTTAAATGTATCTCCTAATTAAAGTTGCATACAATTCTACAGATGCAGTCTTTACAATTCTCCTGGCATGAATAGCTATCTTCTGCATGTCAATTTCAAAGTTGGCATTATGAGGACTTACAAAACTTTTCCTTTTGAGTTCAAATCTCTCAAGCTGGCTTGTGTTGGTGTCGACTCACTGTGATATGATGGCAGTTTCCCAGTAGTTGTCCAAAGATAGCCATCTCCACGCATACCAAGTCTCAGCTCTGCTTCCATTGAGATCTGGCAGGAATTTCCAAATCGGATTTGATCCTGTGGCAACTGCAGCTGTGCCTCAGACACACCACTCCAATACCTGTTCATTCTTGGTGCTATAGAAAAACCTGTCGTCAGTATCTAAGTGTTGTCTGGTGTTGTCAATCCAGCCACATTGGTCAAAGATGTAAAAAGTCTACATCCCAAGCATTACAGTTAAGCCCACCTAGCCTCTGGCATAAACACTGATAGGTTGACAGAAGAATTTTTTCATCAGTTTAGCTACAGCCTCTTGGGAAGGTGAATTACCTTTGCTGACAGGAGGACCTTCCCACTGCTCCAAGGAGTATCTACGCTACTGAAGCACTAAAGTGGTACAGCTGACTGTGCTGCTGCAGCGTTTCAAGTGTAGACAAGCAGTAAGGCAGGGCTTGACAAAACCCAGCGACTTGGTGCCTGGGAAGTGCCAGGGTACTGAAGGGGGTGGAATGCTGCCTGACACCCCTTCTCCCTCCCCCCCCCCCCCCCAAAAGCCACTGGCACCTTCAGCCCATGTTTCCAGGCCCCAACCCAGGGATCCTGTGTGCCACGACTTGGCACCTCCTCAACCCCCAGCTCAGCTCAATGCACAGTTAAGTAGGTCCCCTGGGTCAGGTCCATGCCTCCCCCATGTATCTCACCCTTGTATCAGGGTCTCTGTATGACCAAGCCCCAGCAGTCCCCACGGAGCTGTCCCTGGTCCTGCCACTTGCAGCCAGCTAGACAGGACGTCCTGCCCTGCAAGCCAGGGAAAGCGTGAGCACCGCTTCAGCCTTCCTTTTTGCAGGCTCCTGGGCTCTCGTTGGCCCTGCAGCCGCCTTCTCCTATTGGTGGTTCCCTTTTTCAGGGCTTTTAACCCCATTTACTACCAGAGCAGGGAAACTACCCTGCTACAGCTTGTTTCAGTCTTTCTTAACGGACCATTAGGCAGGTAGCTTTTTTCCTTATCTCCTTCCCGTCACCTTTTTTTGCCTTTTTCCACGCAGGTGTGATGGAAGGTGACCTAGTGATTCGAAGTAGTACCCAGTCTGTAGTTGTGCATAGTTGAATTGGCTAGGGTGTGCCCTCTGATCCGGATGCGGCTTACTGTCATGTCCTGCAGCATGCCGAAACACCGTTCTGACCGCCTCTGTGCTGATCAGGCTGCCTTTGAGGTGGTCTGGACCTCCTATAGTCTTGAAGGACCAGAATCTAAGTCCCTGAATTTAATCTGGTGTAGATTAATTTAAATTTAGTGTGTTTAATTTGACACTAATACAATAAATTCATTTATTGCTATAAATCCCAACAGCTGAATTGCTGTCCTTCCTCCCTTTACTGACAAACTATAAGGATGTTTCAGGGCAGAACAACTTTGGCAGCTCAATTCAGATCTCTGTATGCAAGAGATAGGCAGAGCAGCCTTGTCATCCTCTTTACAGACAAAAGCGTTGCTTAGTTTTGACATCAAAACACACATCTACATGCTGATTATTTCCGATTCTGGTACAGTATCTATCTCCCTAGCTAAGAATGCCTAAATGTCGTAGCTCAGTGGTTTTCAAACTTAGGGTTGGGACCCTGTACTACCAAGGGACTGGAACACATTGCTCAAAGATGTATTTGCTGGGTCATGGGCATAAATGATTGTTTTCAACTGAGTCCCGAGGAAAAAAGTTTGAAACCCACTGTCTTTGCTGGTAGTCGTTCCACTTTTCCTTTTATTTTTAATCTGGCGGTATAGCTACCCTGATGATTCTGAGGAGTTATTTTTAAAATGTGGAAGAAGTATCTTATCCATTCCATTAAAAATAACTGCTATTGTTTTCATGTTTGAAGGTAGGGATATTCATTTTCTTTCCTTCCTTAAGAAGCAACTTCTATGCTGTATTTGTTGTATTTTGGAGACCCCTCTCTCTCCCCCCTGCTGTTCAGTTTCCATATATTTGAATCTGGAGATGGGTGTCTCCTGGAGAAAACAGAATTACTTGTCTGTAATTCCTGCTCTCTGAAGATGGTCATTTTTGGATTAACAGTCCCCAACCCTGACTCCTCCCCCCAACTTTGGTGATTCTGTAACTGGCATGCATACCCACCTGGCTCCTAGGAGTTACCACCTCTTGTTTCAAAGGAAGCTTCATTTGGTCTTTTAGGTATTTCACCAATACAATAATAAACTGACTTTGGGTTATAGGGTTGAGAGTAGGACAGTATACACCTATTTGAGGCATATCTTTGTATGCCTAAAAGGCTGAAATCTTAAACTATGGGAGTTCCTGACTGATCTCAGGCAGGAAGCATTGACTCAAAAATGGGAATCTGTAGAGATGGCTGTCCTTAAGAGAACAAGAATTACAGGTAGGTAATCTTCTCTCTCCTTTTCTTTATAGGTTTGGAAGAGCAGGATTCTAAGATACTGAAAAAATCAGGACTTTTAACTCTATACTTCCTAACGAAATACAAGGAGTTGAAAATTATAGCCATCTTGCAGTATATTTTATGGTGTCTGTGCCTCTTTCTTTTTCTGTATTTTATATTCAAGAAACACCATGAGCACAGTAAGTATTTTTGTAATGAAGAAAATATATAACTGATTATTTTCTTCTTTAGCATTTTTAAACTTGTAGCAACTTGTGCCATTTCTGTGTATAATTTGTGCTCAAACAACCTGGAAAAAACAGATTGTAATAAAAGTAAATTAAGATGCCATATAATCTTCTTCTGTCATTGATAAATTTACTGTCTAGTTGTTAGTAGTATTACTCAAAAAAACCCCTACCGCCTTAATGGTGGGAAAAAGTCATGTTTCAGTCCAAACTAATTGCAGTAGTCAGTTTGAAGCTAACAGTGGATGTGATCAGAGAGCACCTTTCCTGCCTGGCTGCAAGTGGTAAGAAGCATTGTAGTGATGCCTCTACTTTGAGCTTCCTAATTAAGATACTGGAGTGATGCATACAAAAACACATGTATATACTTAAGTCTTTTCGTTAAAATGAACATTTTTAATCTCTGCTATAAAGATCGGGTCAGCATTAATACTAGCTTTTGAAAAAAATTAAATATTCTTTTCTCTCCTAGACTCAACGAAAACGACGTGGAGGAGCAATCAGTTCTAGGCAAGCTCAAAAACGAAACAGACTGGTAGCTTCAGCTACAGAAATGGCTTCAGAAGCAGAGCCAATAGAACTTGAAGAAAGTGGTAAGCTTTTTTAAAAAAAACAAATCTGGAGAAAATAACTTGCTTCTGGAGTGTTGGGAGCCCAGTTCACATATATTTGTATCAGTATCAAGTCAAGCTTTACAGTCCACTTTTTAAAGGGGGAAAACTGCTTGTTTAAGGATAGCCAATATAGAAACATTTGCGTCCATCTAATTTGCTAATCCTAAAGAGTTTAGGCAATTTAGGATGGGTAGACGTTTGTGTATTATTATCTAGGCCCTCAGATACAGGCCTCAGTCAACTTATTTCTCAAAGTAGTATCCCAACTGGGTTAGAACTTTAAAGGCTCTTTATCTTAACCTTGTAGATGTGTATTTAGTTGGTCTGCCAAGTTTGTCTGGAAAAGATTCATTGTCAGAGGCAGAGTAGGCAACACTGTCTTTAGAGAGATACAGACTCCCACCTTCTCTTATTTGATGTGCCTTTGAAGGTTCATAGAGATCTTCGTGAAATGGAATACCTGCAGTCAGAACACTTAAAGAATGATGGTGGGGAAATTCCTGTATATTTTAGAATATACAGTGTTTCTCGCCTTAGAGCATTCAAGTAATAAATCACACAAATTACCATTCATAAGTTTATGAAATTGGTTTGTCAGAGGGGTGGGGAAAAGGAAATCTACTGGTGCAGTTCCTCTCTTGCTGCAAATCAGGACATACACAAGTTGTATTAATTCTCCTAGCATTTTAATGAGGGTGGAGAGCCTGAGAGAAGTGTTGTCTCCCCCATAAGGGGAGGGAAGGGGGACAGAAAGTATCAGCATTCAGTAAAACGGTAGCATTTCTGTAGGTTCATACCTGAACCTGATTGTGGAATGGAAGAGGTTATATGGCTCTGCGTGCTATGATCACGACTCTTAATGTTATATTTTTAAGCTGGTGAAGAAGTAGTAGATCTCACATGTGAATCTTCTGAACCTGTCGTAGTTGATCTAACTCACAATGATTCTGTTGTGGTAAGTAACTATTAGTACACTTGTCTAAATTCTCAGTTGGCTTTATATTGTGCTCCTTAGTAGTTAGAACTTGGAAGGCAACTAAAACGAAGTCTAGATATCCCAGACTGTTCTGCCAAAATGGTCTGGATAAAGGTAATGCATTGATTGTGTAGGTAAGTCTAGCAGCCATTATTTGCTAAACAACAGCATCTCCCAGAGCCATGGACAGTAGAACATGTTACAGGGCAGTTTTCTCAGATTATACAAGTACACTCTTTAAAAATGTCTTGGTGAAATGTCGTCATATAAAAATGCAAGCTTGCAACAGTAATGTCCCTCTTTAAACACAGATTTCATCTGTGTTTAAATGATAGCATATTTGGTAGCCCTTTGAGATCATGCAGCTTTTTATTTAAAAAAAAATGTTCAGCATTACTGAAAACTGCCCATTTCCTATTCTTGAACATACACACACTGTAGTTCTTGAGTTGTGCACATGATCACCATCCTCAGTGCATGTCCATAAATGATAACTGAGTACTATCAGTGTTACTTTCAGTTTAATACTTGGAGGAAACTTGCTTCACTGCTGTGTCAAGCACTTCTGGAGGATAAAGTCAAGACTTTCAGATAGGGCATATTGATAACTTGCTTTAATTAAAGAAATGTGGAAGACAGTGAGTTTAATATGTTAAATAATTTTTTTAATTGAAATGGATTTTCTACCATCATTGTTTCAAGATTCAGCCATTTTCTTTGGTGCACATATTGAATGTGGGTCTCAAAACAAAAATCTTATAGACTTAACGTTCTTGACAAGAATTGGAGACATAATAAAAGGGTGGTATATGCAAACTTTAAAAAGGATTCCTAAAGTTCAGATCATTGGTCCATATTCTGACATCAAAATAAGTGTCCTGACTTGTGAATGTGCGTTAACTAGGTGTTCATCCCTTTTTTAAAGTATATCATGCTTAGGTTTCAGCATATGGACTTAAGAGCTGAACTTTGTGGCCTTTAAAAAAATTTTAATGAAGAAAGAAAAAACTTGACCATATTTGTTTGTAGTATGATGCGAAAAGCTAAAGCTCATCCATATAGATATGGGAAAAGGAGAATTTACTACAAGAGAAGTCTTACAGCCCAAAAGTAACAATTGCACACAAGTCATGATCCATGTAACAGCAGTTGGTTTTAATTGAATATTGAGAACTACTTTTTATTGTACACTATAGATGTACTCCACATTGGTATAAAAGAAAGTAACAGTGGGGAGAGGAGTGTTACACTTCGGTAGGAGCAGAAATAAGTCAATTTACTTATATACGTTTTGATGGACAGGCCTGTGGATCCTGCCACCCACTCAGCAGGGTGCATCTGCTTTATTTTTTTATCCCTGTGAATATAATTGTTGGTGCCCCCCATGCGCCTTCCTAGCAGGGTCACCAGGGAAGAATGGGAAGAAAATTCTAAGCACAGGGTAACTTGCTCACTTTCCAGAGAGCTGGAGATTCCCAAGAAATAACGCAAACAGATACAATATATTCCACACAGCCATTATGTTAAACAGATCAATGTAACGTAACACGGTAAAACATTATTCGTAGAACCAGCAGTGCTCATGCTGATAATGCCCAGTCGTGACCAAATGAAGCATTTGTAAAATTAGTGTTCCATTGGTATGTGTACTTTGTTGGGGCCCTTGATGACCAGTGACCACAATATCTCCTGGGCAGTGGTTTAGAAAAGTGGCTGACTGGGTTCAGCTCACAGTTAGGATAAGGTGGCCAGTCTCTCTGCAGGTTTAATAGCCCCAACAGATTATTTGAAGTCCCAAAATCCTTACTCCTTGGCTTGAGGGAATCCTTCAGGGAGTGGGGGTTCCGTAACCAATTTCCATGACCAACTAACTAAAAGATGGGGCACTCGCAAGCACAAGGAATGATCCTTGGAGTCAGAGATGACCCTAGACTCCTCAGTCACTGCAGAGGGGCTGGTCTCTGCTGGCATGGATCCTGTTCAAGCAGGTGTCAGGCTGCTTCTGATGGCAGGCTTTCCTCTCAACACCAAAGGGTGCAGTGCTCAAGGTGCAGATTATAAAATTGCATAAAAAAATCCAAACTTTAGTCAGTGTGGTGACTGGGGTTTGTAGCCTGTCTCCTAGCTCTGCTGTGGAAATGCATCGGAGGAAGGCCCTTTGGCGACACAAAAATAAATTTGCTGGTGCTTAGATGGCAGCCAGTTTTGTCAAGCCCTGCTTTAGTCTCCCACCCAGCACACTCGCAGCAGGCTGCAGCCCTAGACTAGCGGCCAGAACAGAGCCTGCCATGTAGTGACTTTCCTTTCTAGGAAGCTGGTAGGCTAACTCAGCCTGCTGGAGGAAGTTTTCCCAACAATACTCTATAAAATAGAAGACACTGTGGAGCGCAAAGGGCTTAAGCAGAGGGATCTTGTCTTCTGGTACCAGAGTCCAGTTCTCAGGGAGAACCCTGCATGTAGGCCTGGGCTGACCAGCTCCCCACACAGCTAGTCCTGCCCCTTTCTCCCCCTGGCTCCCCAAATGGCCTCTCCCCACTCTTGAGCTCCCTGTGTGTGTGGGGAGGGGAGGGGTGGAGAGGGCGGTGTGTGTAATATCTCGTTCCCTATGGCTTGTCATGCAGACTTTAAGTCTGTCTTGGCTTCACCTCCCTGAGCTACCAGCACACAGAGCCCCAGGAATCTAGGTAATCTCCTTGGGGGTTACAGAAATAAGTGGTAAAGTTCCTGTCGACTTCAATAAAAGGAGGTAGGTCAATGAAGTACTTCTGAAAGTCCCACTAGTTGTCTGAGAAAAATAACCCTTTTTTGAAGAGGTTATACATTTGTCTACCATTTATCCTGATACTGACAACCTAAAACAAACTCTAGTAATGATCTTAAAACAAGTTGGTGTGCATCACTTACCCTGTATCCTGTACTTGTCAACATAAAATCCTGTTATGATTATCTTGCATGAGGGTGCATGGCCAACACCATTAGTTTGATTTCCAGAGTTGGTGACGTGACATATGCGTATTGCTGGAAACTATTGTTCTGAGCAGGCCTCATGCCTCCTAGCTCTGCTTCTACAGCTACAAACTAATAAGCATGAACATAGCTGAGGTCTTCTGAGATGTTTATCCATAATGTGTATATGTGCACAAGAAAGCCTAATTCAGTTTTTTCTTCTCTCCCTCATGTTACACAAGGTTGTCGAAGGTGAGTAGTCATATTTCGTGTATTCCCTGTTGATAAAATAATTGAGGCCATTTTATAATGTGTTGTGTGGTACGTGCACACCTTGCTAGCAATGATGTGCTTTCCTGCTGCCTCCCTTTAAAACTGTCTTACTCATTTGTCTTCAAGCATACATTCAAGAAGCTCAATTTAACAGATATTGTCAAACTAAATTAGTCAATGAAACCAAATCAGATTTCTTGCTTTTAATTACTAGTAATCAACGTACTCATGCTAAGGAAACTTGCACTGGGTTTCGACTGTGGAGTACAGCATCTGAAGATTTAATGTGCTGTATCAGCATTTATCTCCTGAAATAACCCCAATGGGATTATTGCCCCTTGATACAATTCTCAACATTTTTGCCACATAGTAGTGGGTATAATTTTTGAAAGTAGAAGATACAAAGTCTAATTTGTTGGTTTGTAATAAAGCAGAATTTGACCAAAATCTCAAATTCTCCCTCTTAATCCCTTCTCTAATGGGACTTCACAATCCCTGGTTTATGCACATGTGATGGGAGACTATTATGGCTTTCTACTAAATGAGCAATGCTAGTTGCTAACATTCCATATATCACATATAAAAAAAACTTAAACTAATATTAAGGTTGCAAAGTCAAGCATTCAAGTGAAGTGCCAAATTTAGTTAGTCTGAGCAATCTTACTTCACTCACTTTGTTTATAGGTATCATGATAGTTTTCAATTACATGATCATATATATATAAAAATGATGCTGTTATTTTTTGGACTCCCGCCTCCTTCCTTCCTCTATCCCAACAGAAAGGGATGTCGTGAAGGAGGCAGAGGACTGCAGGAAGAGAGGGTAATCTCATGATTTGTGGTACTGAATGATACCCTGGAGAATTTGATTTTTTTATCCTGACTCTGAGCCTGAGAAAGTTACTTAAACTAACTTTATAAAGATGGCCATTAATAGTGTGCTCGTTTTCCGAGTGCCCGACCTATGATAGTTGAGGCCTGACTTGTGACTATACTGATCACTCTCAGCTGTAACTGAAGTCAGTGGAACATCTACTCTGAATATACCCACTGCTATAAAATGATGAATACTCTGAAAAATCAGGTCCTTGGTGTATCAAGTTGGAAATCCAAAATCAGTGGAAGTTTTTGACTTTAATTTCTGTTTGCCTTGGTTCCTCATCTGTTAAATAGTGCCAATAATGCCATCTTAACTCATAGGGATGTGGTGAGGACAAATTCATTGTTTATGACGCATGCAGATACTACAGTGATTAGCATCATGGGGGGAAAACTTGAAGCATCTTAGCATTTTTGAATTTAGGGCAGAATCTGAGAAGGGTCTAATAAGTAAGACAGTGTGATTCATATAAAAATAAACAGTTTACCTGGGCACTGAATGAGGCAGGCAGCCTATGGAAAAAGCATGTGATCATAATGTAGACGTTTTTCATAATGCATATATGGTAGGGAGCCAAATTAAAGTGGTACAAACAAGCTTTATTCTGGCTTTTCCTGACTATTAGCACTTGATTTTAAAACGTCGTTCTTTTGACACGGTTTTTATGTCATTTTCTAAGTTTAAAAAAAAAAGCAAACAAGAAAATTCCACTTTTGAGAGACCACTCCACTCCCCCATGTCATCATTAACAGGGTGGAACCCTTTAGATCCATGATACTGAGCTCTGCACCTGGAGTTCTGCACACAGCCTGTGGGCCATTTAGTCAGCAGCACATATGAGCTGTGTGGTCATGAAGCATGCTCAGTTTAAATGGAATCTGCTGAGCGTTCAGGTACCAACTCTAACAAGCTTCGGCTGAGCCTGTGCCTGCAGACTCTTTTCAGAAGACCATAATTGGCCAAACGTAAGTGTATTTTTTCATTGAGATGGCGAAAGCCAAATCTGTGACACCAGAGTGACCCCATATATATTTGTGTCCCAATTTCGCTTTTGCCATCTCACTGAAAATACATGCTCCCTACCACAGTCAGATGGCAATTTCCTACTTCAAATCCTAATGGCAATAGAGCTTCTCAGTGAAACTCTGTATACATTTTTGAATCTTTCAGGTAGTGTTTCCTAACCTGTTTTCAGAAACAGCCAAATTGTTTTGCTGCAGTCATCCAGAAACAGACATAGGGAATGGAAATATCAACCCAAATGGGTATAGTTGGGCAGTATAAACCGCTGAAACCAGGATCTTGTGAAGGAAAGCATTAGGAACTTAAACTGAGTCATTTATAATCAGCAAAATCTGTAATATTTTTTTTAAAACTGTGTAATGTTTAATAGGGCTCTAACAGACACCTGTATAACCTGAATAATCCTTGAGAGTTACAACTGAACACTGGAACAATAGCCTAAATTTAAGCAGTTCATATAAGCAGCAAGGGTATCATCCACTCCTGATTTGTTAGGCTATTAAAAAGAAAAGAAGTTACCTGCATATGCTGCTCAAGTCCTTTTATTGCTTATCCCTTACTTTGCTACACTAGTTGTAAAGTTAGACCATGCCTCTTCCCTAATAACACTTGAATCTACATTTACAATGACTGCTTAATGCATCCTTTTTTCTCAGGTGTGACAGGATGCAAAATCTAAGGACTTGTCTATATGGGCAAATTTACCTGCATAATTAACACTGGTAGAATTATAGTAGTGCTGATATAATTGTGCCAGTTAATCTAGCCCTGTAGACAAGGCCTGAGATCCCCATTTGTTCCTTTACTGGAAATAAGGGTAAATTGGCAGTCAGGCTAAATTATGTTTTAATATACTATTCTGTATTTTTGGGGATAGCTAGAAGTGTTAAGTTTCACAACTAAGCTTGCTTTTAATTAGTTAAACTAAACACACATTTGTGCATTTAAATAGTCATATAACAGCTCATACTTAAAGCTGTGCTAAAATAACATTATAAATTCCGGGAAATACACCTAACTTAACAAAACTAAATTGTAGAGAATCAACGTCAACGGAGAAATCTGGGGTTAAGAAGCCAACGGCAATCTGACAGCTGTGTATTAAGTAGTGATGATGAAGATGAATCAAGAGATGATGTATATGTAACAAATAAGGTGTCTGGAGATTTAGAAACGCTGGAGGATGAAACTGCAAGTTCAAGGTATGTAACCTATGCAACTTCCTATAGATATGTACAATGGAATAGTTATACGTATAACATAATAAAAATCTTTTCATATTGAAAAGGATGACTGAGGTGGCATCCTGTATATAGCTTAGAATTTCCTTTTGACACTGTGAACCTATTTGAACATTTCATTTCTTCTCCTTTTATGAGAGAATGGGAATATTAAAGCTACTGTTGAAATAAGGAGAAAATGGAACAATATATTTAAGTATTGAGACAGTACCTGGTTTATTCTTTGGATTAAAAGTCAACTGAAGACATAATTCAGAGCTAATATGTCTTTAAGATGAATTTTTAAAAAGTGGCAAAAGGATATGCTAATCAAAAGCCACTAATTGTAAATTATGGTAAGTCTTTCCTACAAAGCTCAAAGACTACAGTGAGAGAAGGAACTATTTTCACTGATGTTCTATAGGAAGTGAAAATATCGGGCAAGGTTTAAAAGGTTTTCTTCTAATCTTTTATCATTTT
Organism: Pelusios castaneus; assembly: GCA_007922175.1. Classification (NCBI taxonomy): domain Eukaryota; kingdom Metazoa; phylum Chordata; order Testudines; family Pelomedusidae; genus Pelusios; species Pelusios castaneus. Next base: position 6,217,472 of record ML686047.1, read on the forward strand.
TGTAGGTCTCATCAGAACTTTTTCTGTCTCTCTCCAGTTTTTCCTCATCTTTTTCAAATTGGGCAGTCACAACTTACACCTTCCCTGTGCAACTAGAGTGGGACATTTACCTTCTGTGTGTTAGTTATTCCACTCCTGCTATACAACCCAGAATGTTAGCCTTTTTTGCAATTGCATCACACTGATGGCTTATGTTGAGTTTGTGATCCACTATAAACCCTGGATCTTTTCTGCAGTTGCTTTGTAGCCATTTATTTCCCATTTTGTAGCTGTGCATTGATTTTTTTCCTTCCCATTTGTAATATTTGGCACTTGTCTTTATTGAATTTCATTGTGTTGATTTCAGACCTATTGTCCAATCTGTCAGTCATTTTGAATACAAATCCTATTCTACCAAGTGCTTACAATTCCTCCCAGCTTGGCATCATCCACAAATTTTATAAGTATACTCTTTACTCCATTATCCAAATAATTAATGAAAATATTGAATAGTACTGGACTCTCAGCAAGACCCCCCTAGAGTCTCCCACCTAGTTTGACAGCAAACCATTGACAACTGAGAATAATCTTTCAGCCAGTTGTGCAGCCAGTTTATGGTAACTTTATCTAAGACACATTTCTCTAGTTTGCTTATGAGATTGTCATGTGGGAATGGATCAAAAGCCTTAATAAAATCAAGATGTATCAATCAAACTGCTTACCCCATCCACTAAGCCTCTCAAAGAAGGAAATTGAGTTGCTTTGGCATGATTTGATCTTGACGTATCCATAGTGGCTATTCCTTATAACCCTCCAGGTGCTTCCCAGGTAATTGATTAACTTGTTCTAGTATCTTTCCAGATATTGAAGTTTAACTGACTGGGCTATAACTTCTCATGTCCTCTTTTGTTCCTCTTTTTAAAGATAGGTTCTATGTCTTCCTTCTCAAGTCCTCTAGGACCTTGTCCATTCTCTGAGAGAATGTTTCCGCTAGTTCTTTAAGTACCCATGTAGAAGTATAATTCATACAGTGATTCACTATACATTTAGCTTAGGGTAAAACAGGGAATATGTGCCCCAAGTGTACATACTGTACTGTATGTAATGTACATACTGTACTGAAATGCAATGACAGCATTGATACTGAACCTAGTCATCTGTCTGTCCTCGGACCACCACTTGAATTGCTAAATTAACCTAATGTGCAATAATTAATTAAATAGAACTCACCTGTATTCATGTTTCATCCTTTCTTGCATTAGAAATACCAAGATTATAAAAAGAAAACCTTCAGCGCAGAATAGAAATGCAATTGCACTATCACAGACTTTCCACATATTATTTGAAAATAAGCCTTTCTCTCATTGTCCACTAACTTAAAAAGGATCTTTCATCCTGTAGAGCTTTTTAAATTAGTTTCTTGTATGTGCCTACGGATTCCCAAAAGAAGCGGATGAAAGGCAAATGAAAGTGCCAGATGACTTCAAGATTGAGACTCCCCTTGTGTTACCCTGATAGTTTTAAATTTAAAACTTAGAGACATATTTTAAATTTGCTTTTATAAATGAGCTAGCTAGCCATCTTCATGGGACATCTCTTTTTAGATACCTCTTGTTGGTGGTCTGACTTTGAAAACTACTTGTGGGAAGCCTTTTTTTTTTTTTTTTCAACTTTTTTCTCTGAATTCCCTTCACTAAACATGCCAGGTAAGATGGCCAATCTTTGTTGTAGACTCTTCAAATTCTGGAAACTCCCAGTCACCAAATCAGAACATATTTATGTAGAAGGAATATTTCAACATCCAGTTATTCTACTAAATCTGGTGCAGTCTTCAGTTTTGTATTAGACATTTCTTCTTTCCCCTCACCTATGCAGTCATCTAGTCTTCATATTACTGCTTTTTAACACTTCTTCAACCTGCAAATCTCTGGTCCAGAAAAGAGTATCCTGAGTTGTAGGTCCAGATGCTGAGAATAGGCATAAAATATCTTGAAGTCTAAAAACTCTTCCTTTGAAGGCTATAGCTCAGGCAGTACATAGCTGGTCAGAGCTCCTAAAGTGGTACAGTTATTGGGCAGGCAGCTGATTGGGTAGCCCCATCAAAACAACTCTGAAGGAATGATCATGTTAAGTATGTCTGAACACTGCCAAGGAAGCGATTCAAACTTTGAGGATCAGCATATAGCTCTGTGTGTGGTGTGAAGTCAGTGCTTATTAAAGCAAAGGGGAAATTGCATTGGATGCAAGTAACCATTATGCAAACTTATACCAATGCCAAAACTTCATTTCTGACCTAAAAATCTGGCTCCTCCAACTACTGCAATCTGTTGTTCACCAGACAATTGTACAGTTTGCCTTATTTGGGATAGTAATTAGCTGGCCTTTTTTAATAGAATAAGACACTCAAATTTAGTTTGACCTAACTCTCTTGAATCACCCTCCTGCGGCCTGCAACAAGACCCAGAATTCAGGGGTTCCGAGCCCCTGACTGGCTTTTCAAGTGGCCCACACCCCTGCTGCCTGAGAGCCGGCAGCCGGGATGCAGCCGCCTGCTTCCCACCCGGGGTCCTGCCACCGACCAAGCTCAGCCTGGCGCTGTCGGCAGTGCCTCCGGGCCGCACCGCCCCCCACAGCCCTCCCTGCAAGGGCCCGGCTCGGCAACCACTGAGGCAGCCGGGGAGGAGGCGGAGCCTACCGCTGTCCGAGTCACACTACAGGCAGAGCGCTGCAGGGCCGTCCCTTGGGGGAGGGGCCTAGGCCAATCGGCCAAGGTGGGGCCCCCGCCCCCTCATGCTGGAGGGGAGCATCAAGGTGGTGGGCTGGCCCGCTCCGTCCCCCGGGGACTGGGAGCCCGCCAAGGCTGTTGCAGCCCCAGAAGCAGCTGGGGACCCGAGGCTGCTGTCACCTGTGCCCCAGCCGGGGACCCGAGGCCGCTGCCAGCCAAGGCACCGGAGAGGGCCGACCCCAGTCACGGTCAGGGACCGTCACCCCGTCCCTTGCTTTCTTTCTTCCTTTCTTTCTAAAAAAAAACTTAATTTTAATTAAAAACCTTTCTAAAATTAAATTTCAATTAAAAATTCATTCAAATTCAATTATTAAACCTAATTTTAGGTACAATCACTTTGAATTCAATTAACTAATTTCAGTTTAATTTTAATTAAATAAACTGGTAGCCCGTCAGGGTTTTAAAAACTGCTGTATGAAAAGGTTTCAGGCCAATATCGTAGTCCTCATGTGGCCCTCGTGGTGGTTTGAGTTTGAGACCCCTGGTACAGATGCTATTGTACACACCCACTGTTCCACTTACATCTCAGGTAGCTATAGCCGTATATGCTTTGGTGGTTGAGGACTTGAATATGCAAAGCAAGATGAAAACTTGCAAAAGGTGTAGCATACTCATTGCACTCTTGGAACTCAGTTACCCTGTCCATTTCATTCCTCCTTCTGCCTCTCCTGGGGACTGAGTAGCAGCCTGTGGTTTTCCTAAATAGTGCCTGTGCCTGGGCAGTTCCCTCACACCCTAAGGCACTTGTGATTCTTTTAAAGCCTTAGGCACTATTTTAGCAATGTATGGGAAGGGGAGGCTCTCTTCCTAGGGTAGAATATTGGTGTTATCAGAAGTTGCCCATGTTTTATTTTAACTTTTCCCAGTTTATTTTGGATCACTTTTTAAAAATCTCCTATGCAAGACAAGGCTTATTTCAGATCCAACCATCTTTTATCTAAGTGTAAATTTGAAATTGCTAAATATAATCAACATAAGAGCACATATCTAAATGCTTCGGTGTTCTTCTGTCCCTGGAGCCATTAACCTTCTATGAAGCTCGGTACTAATTATATAAATTTCCCTCAAGAGTGGTCTGGGTAGATTAGTAAAAATCACCAATTTTAATCATGATTCATATCGGCAAGCAGGAAGGCTTGATTTTTTTAATCCATTGTAATTGTGTTTTGCATTTGTGCTTGTTAACCATTAAAATATTACTTGAAACAAAATATAGCCTTGACACTGTATTTAGTGCTTTTTTTTGCTTACCAGGAGGAAATACTACATGCATATTTTATTTAAGCAATTATACAGGTTCTTTATTTTTATAATTTTATTGTTCTAGCATGGTGAATGATGTCTTATTGACTAGATGATATTTTACTTGTGATTTGTGTCCATCTATGGATGGAAATTCAAATGCAATCCAAATTATGCAAAACCAGCATTTTAAATTTTTCATTAAATCTAGCTTAAATATGCTAGATACATAAGAAACAAAATCCAGTTTTATCAACTGTTTTGCATTTAAAATACTAATAAATAAAAAATTCAAGCAACCTTCAGTGTATTCTCCATAATATCTGAATTCATACTCAACACGTTCATGAGTGCCCTCTATCCCCTTTCTCTCTGCTTTTACTTCTTATTTAATAGTAGTTTATGGGGTTTTGTTCTTTTGGTATACGAGATAATGTGGTGAGTCTAAGCCAGTAGAGGGATTTGGAGTTGAAATGTTTGCTTTTTGTTCTAAAATAAAAGAACTTGGAGTAATTCAGTTAAACTGTTAGTGTGCTTCTCCAAGGAACAGCTCTTGGAACAGAGTTTACGTTTCTAGACTTCTGGAGAACAGCAACACAGTCTGTATGCTGTGTGTATCCTGTACAGTACTGTAAGCTGCCACTGCTTTCCAAAGTTACTTCTGTGTTGTTAGGACAGTTATAATGGGGAGATGAAAGGGGGAAATAGTAAACATGAGAAGGATGAATGAAACTAAGGGCCTGCTTCTGTGAGGTGTAGGAGACCCTAATCTCATTAATTTATGAAAAAGAGGCCCTCACATGAGCAGGGCCCATGTGAGTCTTTGATTAAGTATAATAAGCTTTAGGACAAATTCTAGTTTCTTGAGACCAAGGAAAAGAAGAGGTTCTTGCCTGGAGCAAACCATTGAAACACAAAATAACCAGTTATGATTGTCTGAAGTTTCCAGTGCATTATGAAAGTAACACATTGTTCTGGGGTTTTTTAGGCCTTCAGGTACCATTAGTTGTCCAATTTGCATGGATGGATACTCAGAGGTAAGACTTTATACCTTTTCTACAGTATTTTTGTTCCACTGAAGGAAGAATTAAATGCAAGGTACAAAATCATTGCATTTGTTAACTTGTTCTGTGTAGAGGGTCAAACTAATGTACACATTAGAGAAAATCTTAATCTGTAAATCATTGTATAAGGGAGATAGCATCTTTCCAGCAGCTTTTGTAAGAATATTGAGTTTCCTTAATAGAAAAATAATGTAATAGTGTGAAGTATTCAGTAAATAGTATATTTGTTTCTAGTATCCCCTTTGCTACCTGTGCTAATAGACTCTTCCAGTCTCAAGTTATGACAAACAACCTACTAAACAACAGTATCTCTTTGTGCTACTAGTGACTAAGATACTGAATTGCTAAATTTTGTGTGTTAAATGGTAATTGAAATCTGAGGTGTTGAGCCATATGTCACAAAACGTGCAATCTGGCAGTATATTAGTTAAGGCTAGCTTGCTCTTGAGAACCAGCTGATAATACATGTTTATATTTTAAGTCTTGAATAAACAACATTAGTCTCAGAATATGATAGATTGCAAACAATTGCTGTTAGGCAGTTGTGTTATGTAACCGATACTGCTCTTATGCAAAGCTTAGTTCCTCTCCTATAGACTTCAGTTTTATAATTTTGTCTCTTTCAGATTGTACAGAGTGGACGACTTATCGTGTCAACTAAATGTGGCCATGTCTTCTGTAGTCAGTGCCTCCGTGACTCCCTTAGAAATGCTAACTCTTGCCCAACTTGTAGGAAAAAACTCAGTCACAAACAGTACCATCCAATTTATATATAAGCACTTGAATTCTTCTCAGGACAGTCTCAACTGGATCTTGGTGAAAGTGTCATGCATTTGTGATGCCTTGAAGATTAAAGGAGCAAGAGGTTATGTGCCCACTCAATTGTGATAAAATGGATTTTTGGGAAATTAACTTGTATATATCTAAACAGCTCTATTATGGTCCAGTCACATTGTCAAAAGTAGCTTCTTGTTTTGTCACGTTAGTGCTAGAAGTCCTTGAAGGTCTACAAACACAGTTCAGTATGTCTAAAATGATTGTTTCCCTCTTCTTTTGAAGTCCTTGAACAGGAATTCTTGTTTTTTTTTTTTTTAAATATATATTTCTCAATTACTCCTCCCTACCCCACTCTTCCCCCCTCCAAATAAATTACATTGCTTGTAATATGAATAAATGTTTTCATTTGAATCTTCATGATGTAGATGGCAGGGAGCAAGTTACTGGAGATCATCTTGCTGCTAAAGTATGTGGTCTGACCTGCAGTGCATTTTGTCGAAATAGAATGAGGTCCATGACCGGTGAACATTTAATGCAATGTTAAATTGAATACCAGGGTAATGTTATGAACTAAGACGCCTTTAGCCGGCAACTAATCTTTCTTTAATTCATGGCTTGACGAAACCCAGGCTCCAGGTTCCCATGGCAACCAGCGTTTGTAATCTGATTCCAAGCACTGTGGAAATGCTGTGGAGGAGCGTCCTCCGGCAACCAAAAATAAAACTGCTGGCGCCTACTGGAAGCCAGTTTTGTCAAGCCCTGCTTTAATTGGAAGTCTTGAATATGCAGACCTGTGTTTGTGGGCCCCATGAGGACATAGAGTTCATAGCTGAATTACAACTTCCATAATGTGCATGTGAAAGTGTTTCATTTCTGGCACATCTTAACTGCCCAAGAATCATGTGATTTGAATCACATTGAAGTGGTTTCTAATCTGTGGTTACATTATCTTTGGCTTTAATATTATTCAGTGTCTCCCTTCAGTCATAATTGAACAGTAAGTAAGTGCTTTTCTCTGGGCATGCTATTGATGAATAAGACAAATCACATGCTCTTCTTTTTATAAGATGAATATCAGACTAGACAGATCTTGGTCCTCTCTAAAGCATACCCAGTGTAATGTTTAAAGCTCAGTACATTCTTTCTATTGTTTTTCTTCTGTACTGATGCATTTGACAGGTTTTAGACACAGATAGCGCTAACAGTTCACTGACCGGTTTAATCATAAGTATATGCAATTCAGGCTTCCAATTGGTGGCTTGGTATTTATGATGTTGGGGTAGGCACTCCGAAAGACTGCAGTCCGAATTGGTAACTCATTGTCCTGAGGATCAAAATGTGCAATAAAGCTTGTATAGCTAAAGGTTGTATCTGACTCTGCACCATTAGCCAGTTTACTGTTTATTTTCAGGACTGACTTCTGGATCTTGTGGAATAGAAATTTTATTACAGCACAAAATTACAAAGATGTGGTGCCCCAGTGAATTGATGCCTTTAACTGTGGTAGTTCTATATGTGGGCAATATGTTTAACATTGGTTTTCTATGATCTATACATACCTGACACTTGGGCCAATGTTTTGTTCCATAGTACAATATCAATCAGAACCTTATCAATCAGGGCATGTTTAATGCTGGAGGTTAATCTACGAATAAAAATAAACTGCCAGCTATTTTGAAGACCTAGAAAAATATCTGACCAATTTATTCTTTCTTCTTTTATTCTGCCTCTCAAGACTCCCTAATTCAGAATTTCAAGGTTTATGTAATTAACATTATTTAGATGTTATCTTACTACTCCATCAATGGGCGAATGGATTGTCTTAAATTTAAGCAGCTGCTCTAATTAGCCATTTAAACTTGAAAGAGGTGGCAATCCAAGACCACAAAATGTTCTGTAGACTCTTCAGCATGCAGAATATGGCCATATGTAGCGGTATGTTGTCTGACCCTAGAGAAATGTCATACTTGCTCTACTCTAGTCCTTATATAACTAGCATTAATGTTGTTACCTGAAAAAGCCTGCTGTTCTGTGGCCTATGCACCCGGGCAGTACTCTACACATAATAAAAGGATATAATCGCCAGTAATTGCTCTCATCTGCACTGAATTATTTGAACCTAATGCTAAATAAAGTCTTTCCTAAAATATTTTTAGGTCCATGCAATTAAATTGTATATCTTTTGTTTATAGAAAAACCTGTGGGATTTTTTGTTTGTCTAGAAATACAAACTGAGCAAGAGCTGTATTGAAGCATCTGTCATGCAGAAAAAGCCTTCCACCACGATGCTGTCTAGTAAGTCAGGGCTACATACATTCAACTTTTCCTCTCAATAGTTTCTAAACCTATTAAGGTAAATAGCCATCATACTTAAGTTACTGTGTACAGGGAAAACAATAAGAACATATACATTTAAGGGATTAAGTGTGGGATTGTGGTTGAGTTGTATGTTCCTAGATCTCTAATACGAGTACTAGCTCTCATTTGAATTGTTTTGCACACTTTCCTCCATCTCTTTATAGCTTGCATATCAATATGTAAACCTCCTTGGACTTTAGATACTACAAGCTGTAAAATATTCAACAACAAAAGTATTTTAGCTTTTGTTACCCCTGTTAAGTGCCACATTTTGTGTACTTGAAAACAAATTTTAAACTTTCAAAATCAAGATGGCAAATGTTAACTTTGCATTTATAATTTTTAAAAAACTTGAAATAGATATATTTTAATTTCCAATAAAGGCATTGGCTCAGTATAGCTCATGATATGTGCAAGAACGGATAGTTAATATAAAGATTTTTTTGATTATGTAAATGTATGTTTTTCACTTGTCATTGTATATAGTTCAAATTTTCCTGTATTTAATTGTATTCATGTCTGTACGTCACATCTGCTTTGGACTCTACTGTTAGGCAAATAATTCTTTAACAGAAGGAAATAAAACTATTAATTTGACCAATCAGGAGTACTCCATTTATTTTAGTTGCTTATATTACAACTCAATTTTGGGGAAAAAAACTGAATTGTTTCCACATTGCTAAATCTTAAACGTTTCAATTTTTTACTTTTCAGTCTGCCTAGTACTGATAATTTGCATGTACTTTAAAAGATTGTGATGCCTGGAAGCCTCTAGTAGGGTAGCTAAACAATTCAGTTCTGATTTTATATCTTCAGTACATAATGAACTGTATACTCCGAAATGTATATTTTTAAAATACAAACTGGCAAGCTGACAGTAATGAGCAGGATAAGAAAGGAAAGGACAAGAGGTTGAATTTTTAACTACAGAAGCACACCTGCTTGTCCAAACCTACCGTCGGACTACAACGACACAGATGATCTTCTCAAATCCTTTTTACTTGATTTTGTAACTCTGGTCACCTTAAACTAAAATTGTTTTTAAACTCTCTCCTTCCATTTTTGCAACTTATTTCAGTGCAAATTGGCCATATGTGCAGACTCTAGCAGTTGACTGAGCGTGTGCCCCAGGATGGTGCGCATGTGCAGAAGGCTAACTTGTATTCTTATGTATTTTTAAAATAAATGGTACATGATGGACCTGAACAGCTGCCATGTGAGTAAATGTATTGCATTAAATTGTCACTGCTAATAAAATTTACTAAGCGTGCATGTTTCCCATTAATCCTTATTTCGAATAGACAGGTTGTTTTTTTTAATCTTCTAGTTGCATTTTCTCCATTCTTTAATCTCTGGTGTTCTCTTGTAGTATGAGCAATAGAGAGTGTCTTCTTCAGTAGTTGTAGATTTTATACAGTAATTTTTTTAAATCTTTTAAATTGATTTGTGATGACATAATTGCCCACCTTCTGAGAGGTTGGCCTGCATTCTTCAGCCCCCAGCAAACCATGTGATGCTGTGTGGAGAGCCAAAGATCTGGCTCAGGATGTCATGAGGCTTAGTGAATCACCCATGTCTGTCTTGGTCTAACTTTTTCTGGAGGGCAGGTGGCTTGCCTCATGGAGAAATTGCTTCAGAAACAGAGCTACTGCTGAGGCTTCTTCATCAGTAAGTCTCTTCTCCCAGCAAGTGTTGCTGTCAAGCTAGGGCGAACCTGGTACCACTGATCGGAAGCCCAGGCCTGTAGCCAAAAACTGAATGATCTGTGCTTCCTTAACTCTCCGGCCTGGAATGCCTTGCTGGTGACAGACAGTAGACTACCCTCTTCCCGAACACACACTTATCACTGAATGCAACAGCAGGTGCAGTGCCTATCCCATTAGACAGCAGGCATGTTTCCCTGGGCTGCTTCTGGCACTCTGATGCTGTCAGCAAGCTACAAACCTCTAGTGTTCAAATATTCACCAGGCAGGCACCCACCTAACTGAGGTACATAAATGCTTGCCATAGCCATTCAGAAACCAACAATAGCTAAACCCACCAGCCATTTCCCCCCAGATTTTATGCACTGCCCCTCACAATTATACCATCTTGTTCTGTCAAAAATCTGATCAGAATAAGCTCATTTAGTACACATCTCCCTCCGTGTGGAGCAGTTAGGCATAAGCCCTTGTCCATTGAACTGAGATTTCCCAAACAGTCTGACAGACATCATTTTGTTCACAGATAGATTAATTATAGAAAGATTTGAAGAGATTACAAGTCATAGGCATAAAAGGTCAGAGAGTCAGCTCATTTAATCACTGACTTCACACTGAGCCTCCCACCCAAGGTTGACGGTGTGAAATACAAGCGTGAGTGATATGATGTGGAGAGATGTCTGCTGGGCATGGGACTGAAAACACCTGCTCAGCCCCCAGGAGCTGACAAATTCCTCCAGAACTATTTTAGGTTGCTTGGATGTGTGCTGAATTCAAACTGGCAACTTAGAGGTAAAAACCTACTCATTCGCGCTCATTACACAACCTCCTGCCACATTAGTACTCATCATTTTAAAGGATTTCGTTCACCAGGAGAGAGAGAAAAGAAGAGAGCATTAAAATGAAACCATAAACGTGCTCTGGATGGTAGGTTAGCTCTCTTACCACCATACAACTTCAGATTTACCTTATTTTTTTGCAACGGCAGTCTCTCTTAACAAGCCAAATATAATTAACCCAGACCCTGAACGGGGCTGGGGCTACAGCAAGAGCAAGGGTCAGAGCAGACTGTCTAGTTGTGTGAACATCATCCCTACCAGAAGATTTTTGCCTGACTTCTGCCAGAATGTGGAGACCTGTGACAGTTAGCAGGAGGAACAAGGGCTGCTATTTCTGGGAACTTATGAATCTGGTGGAACTAGAGGTAAGAAACTGCATTCTTGTGAATTTGTACCATTATCTGTTCTTCAAATTTCATAATGCATAATTGACCAGGGAAAGTAACCTTTTTTTTAGTGTTTTCAAGAAATTCAAGCCTGGACTTTCCTCCCCACAAGGTCAGCATCTCTCCTTGAGAGTTGTGAACTATTCAGAAGCTGACTAATTTCTCAGGTGGTGTAAATGCCAATGGATCCTGCTAGTGGATGAGTAAGGTCCTGTGTACAATTGAACAAGGTCATTATTTGCACGATGTTGGGTTGGCTCAGTTGCTGGGTGATTTGAATACTAAGGATGCAGTATGTAGCTTTAGTGTTGCATTGACTCTTGTTTTTCCGTATGAATGGCAAAAAAAAAAAAATCAAGACTGCCTTTTTATATGGGATGAATAACTTTGGTAAAGGTGTTGGAGTGTTGTTGAGTTCATGAGTGAGATGCTATCAGAATCAGAGAGAGGATAGTTCCTCTGCCAAGTCTGCTTTTATTCATTTGCATCAGCAATCTCATCCATTGCCTCTGCCCATCTGAGCCCCGCCCTTGCTCACCAAACATTGAATTGATAATTTTAGGGGGAATGTAGGTAAACAGTACGTGGCTCCATCTTGCTTTGATTTACTTGGAAATCAAATGTATATTAAAAGTTTTCTACAAAATTGATTAATCTGAGGAATGGCCTTTTATGAAGTCAACATAAAGGCATCTTGAAAACTTCCTTTTAAAACCTTTAATGTTTTTCTCTGATCAAGGGATTCAGTTACAATTCTGAAAAATGAGATGGGGGGGAAAAAGGATGGGGGGAGTCCTGGTTGATGGCTCTTGGAGGACAAGAGGAGAGGTTGTCATTTATATAAGGGATGGGGTGCTGTCGTGTCCTAAACTAGTTTTTAGTCTTTTCCCCATCTAATCTTAAGAAAAGCAGCCAGTTCGTGCAAAATGAGTGGTTGGTGATGTATGATTGGATAGCTGTTTTTTTTACTAGGAACTGAATTCGATGTTACCAAGCCCATTTAAATAGGGTATTGAAAGTAACACCTTAATCAGTACACCTGGATAAAACCAGCAGCAACTTAAAGATGAAAGGCCCTATATCCACCACTAAATCTCCAAGCCAAAGACCCTAAAATTAAACTCGGTGTATTTTTATTTTCCTTATTCAGAATTTACCTCAAAGTTATAGATGGGACAGTTAAAATCAGATGTATAATGAATGAAAACTTGTACAGAAGCAGCTGCCTTTTTTTCTAAATGTGTTTTTCTTTCCCAGTACAGCTACATACACTAGATATGAGCAAAATAAAAAAATACTTTGAGGCTTTTGTAAACAGAAACCCACAAGACATGTATTGCGTTGAAGCGGACTAATGGCTTTGGAGTCAAATTCATGTCAGTGGCTTTCAAAAGTTTACTCTCGCTACATTGCAAATGTTTTCTAGAGGATTTTTGCATTTCTTGTCTTCCCTCCAATGCGGAGATTTGGTTCACATGCGTTAATGAAAGAATCTTATAAAGGAATAGAAAGAGGTAGGACATACCTCCCTTAGCAACAGAGCTGCCTAGTGTGTGGTGTGGGCCGGGAGTCCAGCAACAGAGCTGCCTAGTGTGTGGTGTGGGCCGGGAGTCCAGCCTTTCTTTTGCTTTGAAGACCTATCATGAAATAAAGAGGGGAATGTAGTTTACATTCCCAGGAAATGGGGATGAGCTCTTCAGATAAAACCCTTCGTTATAAGCTGCCTGGTGACGTGTGACTTCAGCTTCTCCTCTCCTTGTATGCGTGTGTTTGTTTCTGGAATATTTTGTGTGCTGTAATGGTGTACTGTATTGTGCATACCACACGAGAGAAAAAAATTGTCTTGGGCAAGATGCACTAGACACAGCCAAGAGTTTTTTGCTCTTGGATTTTAGGAATACTGTTTACAGCAATAAACTGCATTATGATAAAAGCAGTATTCTACAATACATCTCCCCTCTCCACCAGTCCTCACCCATGATCCTAAATCCTTGTGAACTAAACAGAAATGTTATAGGAATGTGACAAAGGAAATTGCAAAATGCAATAACTTTCTTGAAACATTTTAGGGGTAAATAGTTTGATTTTCTGTTAAACAATAAGGAGACCATTATTGATTTTTAATAGATCAGTTCGATTCGAGTTCATTTTTTGTTAGTTCCCACAATATTTATAGGGGGGGTAGCCGTGTTAGTCTGTGTACAGCAAAAAACAACGAGAGTCCTGTGGTACATTATAGACTAACAGATTTTCTTCGGCATAAGCTTTCATGGGCTATAACATCTGCATCTGACGAAGTGGATTATAGCCCACGAAAGCTTATGCCGAAGAAAATCTGTTAGTCTATAAGGTGCCACAGGACTCTCATTGTTTTTTACAATATTTATAGAAGACTTGGTCCTGCACTGTGTCTGACGGTATGTCTACACTGCAATTAAAAACCCATGGTTCGCCGATGCCGACTGACTCGGGCTCATGGAGCATAGGCTAGGAGGACATTTAATTGCAGTGTAGAGCTTTGGGCTCCAGTTGCAGCCTAGGCTCTAACACCTTGTGAGGTGGGTTGGTCCCAAAACTCAGGTTGCAGCCCAAGCAGAATGTCTACACCACAGCCCCCTTAACCAGCCCCTTAACCCAAGCCCCATAAACCGGATTCAGTGGACACAGGCCAGCTGCAGGTGTGTAACTGCAGTGTAGACATACTCTGAGTGAAAGACGAGAGAGAGAGAGAGAGAGAGTGAGTGCAGGGCAACTCAAACCCGTGTCAATGAAAAAGCTGTTACTACTGCATTCCTGGTCCATGAGCCAAAGAGGAGGTGGGCAGATAAATTATTTGCTAATAGGTTGAGGATAATGTCTTCAAGTACATCCATTCTCTCCCTCACTTCCCCCATTTTACTTCTGAGTTTATGAATGAAGCTTGAGAGTTGTTACCACTCAGGGGGGAGGCTGTGCTTAAGCACATTTATGGCCTCCCTTCTCGCTGGTTAACATCTGAAGCTACCCTGTGCACTGTGCAGAATTAAGGCCAGAGCACATGTCCTGGACAGTGGTGGAAAGTGAACCCCCGTGTGGCTGGCATGATACGCAACTCTTTTGGTGTGTGCGGGTGGTGGGGGAGGTGCAAAGACAGAAGTTTGCCATGGCAACTCGGAGCCTTGTAAGCAAGGGCTGGATTGTTGTAACTCCCGAGGAGGGTTTCCCCAGCCCTGGCAGCTGATTGCCCACTCACAGAATGAACAGTGCTGATGATACCACACCCACCCGGATTCCTCTGCACTGGCTGCATATAAAGTGTTATCTCAAACTGGCCCCTGTGGCTTTTAAAAACATGAACGTCATTGGTCGTGGCTGTATCCGAGACATCCTTTGACACCACCTGCCATGTAGAAGTCCTGCCATCAGGGCTTGTGTTGTTGGGCAGCTGCACTTTTCCATGACAGAAGCCAGGCTATGGAACATGCCCCCATCGCCTGTGTGCCTTGCCTCATCCCTCCCCACCTTTGAAAAGTATCTAAAAGCACTATGTTTTCAGTTTAAATCACGATGTATTTGTATTAGAGAATTGTCTAGGGACCACGACTGGAAAGAATGCGTTGCAGGCAAGGTCAGGAGGGCTGAGTAGAAAATGGAGGTAAGAAGAAACAAAAATGTTAAGGGCAATGATTAACCCATTGGCTTTCATTGATCTGCTTCTATATCATGTCCTGGTCCATGCTCGCCCTGGAGTTGATTGAGATATTGTCAATGCTATGTGTAAGATATACTGCAACTTCTGTGGCAATAGCAATAGAACAGTGTAGTCAACAGCTATTGCTCCAGTGCACACTGTAAATGAGTCTTCAGGGAAAAAGCTGGTATCAGTTCCCTCACATCTTCACTGAAATAAAAGTGCTCCAGTGATGGAGCCACATGGACTCATTGACTGTTGTGTAATACTTAAAGGGCATGGGAACAAAATGATATAGGCCCTGGCTTCATTTGGGATTCAACAGTGGGGGCTAGCCATGAGTATTGCTGCACCAATTCAAACTCCTAGTGTAGCCAAGGAAAGCGACAATTCATAGCTGACCTTACTCCTGCTTGAAACAGGAGTGAACTCATCAGCCTGGCTCTAATGATCTAAGCCATGGAGTCTACACCCATTGCTAGCCATCAGGTGCTGAATGGGGGCTGATTCCCAATAAAGCCCTAGAAGAATAGGAGGTGGTAATTTAGCTGCTATATGTTCTTGAAATTTGACCATACATCAGACCATTTATCCATGGTCTGATATTACTGCGATGCAGTCTATTACTCTTCCTGTGCTTGGCAGGCCTCCAGCCAGCTGGTGCATGGTTCCAGTGGTAGAACCAAAGTCTACTATACATTTTTCCCTGCAGGTTTGCAGAGTAGAAAATCTAGCCAGCAGAATTATACATCTAGAGAATGGGGATTTTTAAAATTAGGCTCCCAAGATTACAAGGAAGAAGAATGTGGCATGCTGTGCAGGGAGACGGTGTGTCGTGGAAAGAGCAACTGAGCTGTCTTGACTGCAAGTCAGAGTTACACAAGCAGTCAGTTTGGGTTGTGAAATTATATTCAACTGCTCATCATAAAATAGGACAGAATGAGCCACCTTGGTGTTTCTAGTGAGTTTCAAAGTGATAGTAACTGACGGAACAATCAGCTTTGCTTTGCCTTATTATATACTAAATTGATGTATTTCTTAATTCATCACCACCACTGATAAACTGACAAGGAAAGCTGCTCTTGAAAGTGTTGAAATGTTCAAATATTGACATCTGCAGATTTTCCAGAATGTCCAGCTCCCTTTTGGAGTGTGTATTATGTCACACTGGTTCCTCTCAGCATGCCTTAGACATTTTAACTTTTCTTACTCTGTCCTTAAATCCTTTCATTTGGATCCTACCAGGATGTGTATTGTAAAAAATTGGCAGCAGTTTAAGAATTTCTAGGTTTTTACTTGTATGGGCCAGATTTTCAAGTGGTCAATACCCATAATGGAGGCCAGTTTTTCAATAGTATTCAGCACACCCGCTATGTACCTAATGAATTGAGCTGTGATGAAAATTTGTCCCCAGATGTGTGTGATAACCTCTTTAGAAAATTCTGGTCTGTTGTATATCATGGAAACCTAGGAACCATGCCTCTGACAGTGAAGGAAAATTTTGATCTCCCTGTTCCTAAAATTTATGCCTTTAGTATGCAAGCTATTCATTTGACGTACAATTGGCAGCTTTAATTCCATCCAGTAGAGGGCAGTGGTTCCCATGCAACAATCCAGTTTGTAACAGTGTTTGTCATTAACACATGAAAATGAATGTCCCGTATTTGTGTTCATTCTCATATAGAGGTGTCTGCTGCTGGGCCTTGTTTTTTATCCAGGTTTATTCTATCTGATCTTAACAGACTCACCACTTCTCAAACTAGTTCCAGAGGGGTAGCCGTGTTAGTCTGTGTACAGCAAAAAACGAGAGTCCTGTGGCACCTTAAAGACTAACAAATTTCTTTGGGCATAAGCTTTTGTGGGCTGCAACCCACTTCGTCAGGCTTCGAAAGCTTATTCCCAAAGAAATTTGTTAGTCTTTAAGGTGCCACAGGTCTCTTGTTTTTTACTTCTCAAACAGTATCCCGATACCAAACACCTCTTAAATCATGTACTGCCATATTAATCTTCTTGCCAATAATCTCTCCCCGCCCCCCACCCCAGCGAACATGCTACATTTTCCATTTCATGCATCTGATGAAGTGGGATTGTGCCTACAAAAGCTCATGCAATAAATTTTTAAAAGTGCCACAGGGCTCCTTTTTTGCTTTGCTGAAATAGACTAACATGGCTATCCCTCTGGAACTTGAACTTGCCAAACTCTGTAATTAATCTAAAGTAACGAAGTAAAGTAATGCAGTCTCCAAATGTGCTGCCATTGCAGAATTAATTCATCAATATTTCTCTAGCCCCTGCAAACTGATTACCATCTAATTTCCTGACATAAGAAGTTCACACATCACCCCACAAGAGCAAGAGAGAGAAAGAGAGATTGCTCCATGAGGTAAAATTAATCAATATGGTCAAAAAGGATTAGGCTTAGGAGAATTCAGGTTTTTTTGTTCTAATTTTAGTGGCTAAATATCAATGTTTATTTTTTAAGCATTTTTTTCTTTTTGATTTATATTTTCAGTTTCAGGAAATTGGTGTGGGAGTCAGACAACAATAACAGCGGACATTGAGATGCAAAAAGTTAAAGCTTTATAAACCACAAACACAGAAATAGTCAACATCACTCATCAAAATATACAAAGAAAGGAGCCTTAAACAATCTTTGTTAATGCAGGCATTCCACCATCTTCTAAACACGTTAAAGTGCGATGCTAGTAAGTTCTCAAACAGCCTTTTTTCTTTCTTTGCCTGTGTGTGAATTTTGATTACTAGTGATGGAAATATTTTTGTTGGGTTTTCTGTGTACAGTTAAATTTACAGATTGAAAAGCTAAGCCTCCCAAGCCTAATACTATAGCTCTTGTGTCTGAGACATACTCCTCCATCAGCATGTGTGTGTATAGCTCAGCTTGACACTGAGGCAAGTTAGGGCTGTGTACCAGAAAGGGAAGAGATTCAGAAATAACCCAAAAGCACTTTGGTCTTACAAACCTATAGGGAGCCTGCAGATTTGTCTTCCCTTCCTTCCCCGCCCCAGAACTCTCAAGAGCATTTTCCCTAACACCACCACGTATATTTTTAACTGCATGCCACCTAATTGCTTTCACTTACATTTAATTGTTCCGACTACAAAGACAGAAGAGAAGAACACTGTAAAGTTCAACAGGAGAAAATAATTATTTGCTATCCCTGGAGAGCAGTGCAGTGACAAATGCTTTCTGTAAACAGGGAGCCTAAATGGCCAGCAGCAGCAACTCTCAGTACACTCAAATATCAATCTGTTAGGAGCATTAAGGGATGGATTGGGCGGTCCTGAGTTCAAACCCAGCCTACTGACCAAATGTCAGAGCAGTCCGACAGCTATCTGGAGTTGAAATCTACTTTCCTATGGAATGGTGTCCACATTCTAAAACTCACCATAAAAACTGTCAGCCGTAGCAGAAACATCTCTAATCGAGTTCCAAAGGGGTAGCTGTGTTAGTCTATTGCAGAAAAATAGAGTTCTGTGGCCCTTTTAAAGACTAACAGATGTATTTATCACATGAGCTTTCATGGGAGAAAAATCCCACTTCTTCAAAGTGTCTGACGAAGTGGGATTTTCTCCCACAGAAGCTCCTGTGATAAATACATTTTAGTCTTTAAAAGGGCAACAGGACTCTCTGTCTGTTTTACCTCTGATTGAATGGGTGTAGAGATGTAACTATCCATTCATCCTCAGGGAGCAGCTTGGAGGGTGCCTCACTGTAGACCGAGATATGTTTGCTAGCTTTGCAAGGTGGTGCAGGCTAGCTGCTCAAATCCATACTCAGGGGGTCAGGCAAGTGTGACAGCTGCCACTGTGGTACACTGTCATTTTTAGGGCGCTAGCTGAAGCATGGCTAGCATATATCTATGTATGCTGGGATACGTGCTCCCATATGTAGAATAGACAGGCACTTGGCTGGTATCTTCAAGCTAGGACTGTAGCCCCCAACATGCTCTTTGGTGGCTTGTCATACCTCCTGTAGATAAACACAGAACTTCCATTGCTTTTACCATTATCTGGCTTGAACTTTTGGGAACTCGGAACTCCCTTAGAAAAATTACAATCCAATAAAATGAATGTATTGCATGAATTCAGTCTGTGAGGGACATATTAAAAGGTTATTGATTACAAGAGCAGATATAAATATCCAAAGAGATTTATTTAAAACCAGTTTCTGTTGTGAGCTCTCTGCGGTGCTTAGACCCAATGAGCAAGAAAAAGAATACAGTCTGGTTATTCTTCCATAAGCCACATGTTGCTGAAACTACACTGGTACCATTAATGAGATACTTCTGATCTCTGGACTGAACATAGTACTCTTTGAAGCCATCAATGTCAAATCAATTATTGCAACATCTTCAGGTAGCCAGATAAGTAAAACTCTGATTTATTACTAGAGATGCTAGAAATATACATTATGTAAATTCCACGCTTTTGTGTGGATTTTGAATCTCCAAATGGGTTTCATTGTTTTTCCATAGAATGTTTAATTTTTCATTAAATTATTTTTATTTCTAATCTCTCTCTGCTGGTAACCTAAGGTGGTGCTGTCTTGCTGAGGCTGCAGGCAGAAAGTTCACAATGTTATATTATTTAACGTAGGTCCATATTGCCATAGGTGCTCATGATGTCTTGTGTGTTCTGCAAATCCAAGGTGGCGAAATTTGCCATGGAATCCACTCCTTAGCTACAAAATTGTGCTTCAGAATCTTGCATGAATGACAAAAACCAAATGTGTCTGTGGTTCTTTTGGTAGCAAAGACAACTCTAAAAATGTGAGCTAAGTGTAAATGTTTGTAATATTGCCTTCTAATCCCGAACCTACATTCTAAAAAAGTGGTGCTGAGACTCATGAGCAACCCCATTCAGCAAATGGAGACAATGCAAATGTCATCCTTCTCAACAATTGTGCTCTAATATCCAAATAAATAACAGGAGCTACTGGTGACAAATGAATTATTCATTTTCATATTCAACTAACTAAGCCCCATATATTAATTATACAAGTCAACCATAAAAGGTTCAGTCTCCTATATCAGAGTGCCACAGAATATAGGAATTTGGATGTACATCAGAAAGGCTTCTTTCACTTTAGTAAAGTGTGAACTCTGAAGCCCAATGATAACAGTTTAATGTCGATATTAATTTACTGCTTTTTATGTTTCAAAGCTTAAATGAAACACTACCAATAGGGTCCAGGAGGAAACTTCCTTTGGAGCATGTAAAGAAGCAGTAAGGGTTGGGGCAGGGTGGGCCGTGGTCACAGCCAGCCTCAACACTTCCTCCCCACATTGGGCCAGTGTGCTCTGGGATGGGGCTAGCTGGTTGGCACGCAGAGCGGCCTCCAGGTCCGCAGAACTGTTGGGCCCCAGTACCAGGGTTGTGCAGCTCAGGCTGGCATGGCCAGCCCTCTGGGGACCCCAATGCAGCCCGACAGCCCCATGGGGCCATTCCGCATGCCAGCCAGCCCTGTCCCCCAAGAGCAGTCAAGCACTGGCCAGCCCCGCAGGCCAGCTGGCCCAGAGCCAGAGCAGGCATGTCATGGCTGGCCAGGGGCTCTGCCCCCCTCCGTGCCAGCACCCACACCCCAGTCTGCCCAGTGTAGCATCAAAACCAGTGTTTTGCAGAAATTGTTACCCACAACCCACGTAACAAAATCTGCTTGCACTCGGTTTTTGGTGCTGCGCACATCCTGTTATAAATATATAGTAGATGTTTGGTTTCTCTTGTCACTGGATTTATACAGTTAATACTTAAAACTCATTACTTTTGTTTCCATTAGCACTTGAATGTGGGGAGGGTAACTCTGAGCAATCTTTGGTGAGAGTCTGTTTGAAGACTGAATCCTGGGTCTCCAGCTGTTTCTCCATAGAGGTTGGGGTTTGCTTTTTTTTTAAAGGCCCTGGAAAAGGGCAATTAAGTAAATTTTAGCCTACCCGAAGAATCATAGAATGATGGAGCTGGAAGGGACCTCATGAGGTCATCTAGTCCAACCCCCTGCTAAAAGCAGGACCACTCCCACTAAGTCATCCCAGCCAGGGTTTTGTTTAACCAAACCTTAAATATCTCCAAAGATGGAGATTCCAACACCTCCCTAGGTAACCCATTCCAATGCCTTACCATCCTCCTAGTGAGAAAGTTTTTCCTAATATCCAACCTCGACCTCCCCAGCTGCAACATGAAACCATTGCTCCTTCTGTCCTCTTTTACTACCAAGAACAGCCTAGCTCCCTCCTCTTTGGAGCATCCCTTTAACTAGTTGACGGTTGCTATCAAATTCCCCCTCAGACTTCTCTTCTGTAGACTAAATAAGCCTTGCATCCTCTTTGAAAGCATCTGGTATTCAGAAAAGGAATAGTGGATTAGATGGGCAGCTGATCTGATCTCACCTGACCTTGCCCATGGTTCTATTATTTTAGGAATAACACCCAGCTGATGTGCTTTACTTAGTGGAAGGAGAGAGTCATTTTAAATTAAATTCCACAGGTAGAGCTCTTAACATTTAAAGAGACTCTTTTAATTATGTGTACTAGAAAATCCAAAAGGGAAAGGCAGAGAGAAACTCATGCTGGAACAAGGGGGAAAGAGAAGACTTGAGGAAATAGGGGAGGAACTTTTTTAAAAAGATGACATTTAGTGAAATGCATATATTAAAACTAAACTAATAATTTACAGAAGTCAATGGAAAGACTACCTGAGATGCCAAGGGGCTTAGAATCAGGCCCTTGATAAACTTGCTTTAAAAAATCTGCAGACCCTGACAGGAATAATTACCTCATCCCATTGGGGCCTCTGTGTATATTGTCAAACAAATATGGGACATAAAATATTGAGTGTGATTTGTGGAGTGAAATATCTTTAAGCTCCTTTCTCTACATGTAACCACAATGCACCCAAGTTTGACAAACACTTGTAAATTGTAAACAACAATTAATCACTTAATCCTCATGTGGCACTCTCCTAAATTCATTATAG
This sequence comes from Pelusios castaneus, assembly GCA_007922175.1. NCBI lineage: Eukaryota > Metazoa > Chordata > Testudines > Pelomedusidae > Pelusios > Pelusios castaneus. The sequence goes on from ML686047.1 coordinate 6,239,262, forward strand.
CACTTACCCACCAGCATGGATTCCTTTATTTGCATTCATTATCTCATGAAGTAAATGCACTAATTTGTCTTTTCCTTGCCAATCTTTTAATCTCTTTTCTAAATAAATTCATCCTTCTCACTACTTTACTATCTTCTTTGTAACATAACCTGCCACAGGCATCGCTCATCTATAGCTGCTTCTAGCTACAACAGAATGGTTCATCTACAATTATCTCCTTAGGAATGGCGTAGCTGCTTTGTTATTTATATGGTGTCTAAGGGTGTGCTACATGCTGTGAAGACACAATCCCCACCCTGCCCCCAATCATAGTCTAACCCAGATCCTTCCAAGAGCTCCATGCAGGCAGACCATCGGGGATCCGTGAAGCAGCAAGGCTTCCCCTTGCTTGTTATCTGGAAGAGCAGGGCCAATTTTAATCATGATGAGTCAAGTGAGAGCAATCAACCAATGAGGAAGGACTAAGGGACGGGATACAAACATAAGGTAATGAGGCTTCATAGGTTTGTTGGATGCCTGTCTTGTTAGTTACATGCTGTCTACAGTAAACATATACATATGGGTGTGGAAAGAGTCTGGGTGTGTTTCCCATAGTTGCATGCATGTCAGTTTAAGGCAGAGTGGTAGGAATGTGAGACGCTTGATCTATACACATAATATCACGAGTGTCTGGTGTAATTTCTCAGCATGCTGTTTGGGTGAGCTGGTTCAGAACTCCTGTTAACAAAAACGTATGGTGCTTGTGTAATACCTTCTGCACAATAAGTGATCCTTCCCTGAGCACAGCCTCATCCCCTTAATAAAAAAGGTTCATGGATGAGCTTATGAATCACATAAAGTGTCCTTTGCTGTTGCAACACTGCTCAGAGTTAGGAGGCAAGCAGAATTTCATCAAGGTAAAGTAAATCATTTCATCCGCTGAGTGACGTAAATGCACGTGGAATGTGTCATTGCCAGCAAATCTAAAATGATTAGGGTATTTTACAGTGCAATTAAAGACTTGTGACTGGCCCAGGCAGTTGACTTGGACTTGCAGGATTTGGGCTATTGGGATGTTTAATTACGGTGTAGATATTTAGGCTCAACTCTGGAGCGTCCCAGAGTCCAGGCTTCAGCCCAAGCCCTAACACTTACACTACTACATTGAAAGAGCCCAATTCAGCTGCCATGGGCCAGCCACAGGTGTTTAATTGCAACGATCAACATAGCATTAAAGACCAAGGCAGCAGTGAAAACACTCAGCCTTTTAGTAATAGGTTTATTTAGCAGTTGCTGAGGCAGGGGGAAAGCTTTAGTCCCTGCAGACTTACAAAGCTGTGGAATAAAATTAGGATGGCCACCTTTCCATCTTTTCATTTTAATTACATCCTTCTCCAAGCAGGTCCTGTTTTATTTTCTGACCTCCCCTTCTCACGTGTAACACCCTGGGGGATTTTTTTCAGTCATTCTGCAGCTTTATGGCCATGCCAGGATCCTTTAAGATGGGCAGTCAAAAAAGGAGGCAAAATGGGGATGGGAAAGCAAGGTATGGTGTAAGGTATAGTTGAACTTACGTCCCTTTTGCTGCAAACCAAAGGGATCACGGTTATTTGATCTGATCCCTAGGATGTTTCACAGGAGCTCTCCCACTGTGTCGACAAGAGGGTAAAAATGGAGAGGACAAGTTGCTGTATTGAAAGCAGGGGAAATGCTGACGCATGAATCAGTGTGACACTTGAGTGCCTCTTACTGTGTGTCAATCCTTGACGTCTCAGGTGTGCTTTGTTATTGTTACCCACTAAATTACAATGGAGGCTGCTGAGTAAAGTGAACCCGGTCCATAAGGCAGACAAAGATGGGATTCATGAGCAGCCAGAGAAATACTAGTAGTGATTGCACTGAAAAGCAATGGAGCTCTCTGCACACCTCACGTCCTATCTTTACATGCCATTATTCCTACAGCTGACACCGCCATGTTATTACAGTGCAAAAATACCCATGATTTCCAGGCTACAAATTGCATGCGATGAACTGATGACAGAAACTAAGCTAGTTGGGGAACATCCATCTGGAACTTGTATCCATCTGACCCGCTAATCATAAGGGTTTTTCTTGCTCAGGAGAGGGGTTTTGTTGTTTAAATATATTAACAGGTTCAAGTATCCAGAAAACCCCTCTCAAGGGCTCTATCCTTGAGACCTTGAGGATGAATATTGAGTAGAAAGCGGGCATCTTCATGACACTTATTGCTGTCAATCCAATTAAGTCATTAACAGTTTGTCCCTGGAGTTCATATTGCATAACCCCTTACCCAATCCCAAGGCAGTACCTTCCATCTGACACAGGATAGAATCAGTTCATTCTGGCACAGGAGAGAACGCTCGCCACTGGGTAACCACAGTTAAGATGGGGTCACTAGGATGAGAGGGGAGGGGAGAGGAAATGCCCTCACTGAGTTGGGGCTATGACTACACAGCAAAGAAAGACCTACCGCAGGCCCATGCCAGCTGACTCAGGCTACGAGTTGTTTCACTGCTGTGCAGACTCCTGGGCTCTGGAATCATCTCACCCCCACCGGATCCTAGACCTCATCTCCAGCCCAACCCTGGAAATCTATACAGCATGAAACAGCCCTGCAGCCCAAGCTCTCTGGGCCTCCGTCAGCTGGCATGGGCCAACCACAGGATTTTTCTTTGCTGTATGGGATTCCCTGAGAGTGAGATTACACTCAGCAGAGTTGGAATGACGCAGGGACAGAGCACTAGGACACACAGTCATCATCATTAAGGCAGAAAAAGGCAGCCTAGGGTAGAATCATAGGGCTGGAAGGGACCTCATGAGGTCATCTAGTCCAACCCCCTGCTAAAAGCAGGACCGCGCCCATTAAATCATCCCAGGCAGGGTATTGTCTAACCGAACCTTAAATATTTCCAAAGATGGAGATAACACCACCTCCCTAGGTAGCCCATTCCAATGCTTCACCAACCTCCTAGTGAGAAAGTTTTTCCTAATATCCAACCTCGTCCTCCCCAGCTGTAATTTGAAACCATTGCTCCTTGTTCTGTCCTCTGTTACCCTCGAGAACAGCCTAGCTCCCTCCTCTTTGGAGCAACCCTTCAAGTAGTTGAAGGTTGCTATCAAATCTCCCCTCAGTCTTCTCTTCTGTAGACTAAATAAGCCTAGTTCCTTCAGTCTCTCCTCATAAGTCATGTGCCCCAGCCCCCTAATCATTTTTGTTGCCCTCCGCTGGACTCTTTCTAATTTGTCCATATCCTTTCTGTAGTGGGGAGCCCAAAACTGGACACTGTATTCCAGATGCGGCCTGACCAGTGCCGAATAGAGGGGAATAATCACCTCTCTTGATCTGCTGGCAACGCTCCTACTGATGAAGCCCAATAGGCCATTGGCCTTTTTGGCAACAAGAGCACACTGTTGACTCATATCCTGCTTCCCATCCACCACAACCCCCAGGTCCTTAGAGTGGGGCAGCAGCCCCAGGCCCCATGCTTTGCTGGGCCCTGCAGGGCCGACTGGTGCATGTTGTGGTTTCCGGTTCAGCCTTCAGGGCCATGGGCCCTGGAAGGCTGTGCCAGAGGCTCCACAGCATGTCAGCTGGCCCTGACCTGCCCCCAGGGGCAGACCAGCTCGCCCAGAGGCAGGGTAGGAGCAAAGAGCCTGGCCTCTTGACTGGCCTGCCCCACCATCCCCAGTGCTGCGGGTGTGCCAGGGGCTCCCACAGGCCCATTGGCCTTGGGCCCTGCCCTTCCTAGGGACAGCCCTGACTGATCTGTGTGTTAGTGGTTGGGATCCACAGCCTCAGAGGAAAGAACTGACCCAGCATTGCAATCTAAGAATCTTGCAGTATATCTTATCAACAGAGCAGGCAGATTTAATGTCTTGATTTTCAACTCTGCCTCTGATTAGCAAGATTCAATTAATCCACAGGTGAAGCAGACAGAAAAGAAGCTGAATCAATTTTTGTCACAGATTAACAAGCTGGGGACTGGAAGCCCTCTGCTATCTCATCAATATGAGGGGGCTTCAAGATCAAAATCAAGATCAGCAGTGGATGATGAACACTTGTAGAAAATGAACCTCAAACTCTGGGAATGCTTGAAAACTACTCCTTGTGACTGTGACAGAGTGCAGGGAGCAAAACTGGTGAGCCTGTACCCTGATCACTCAGATGGTAAGTAGCTCCTCATGAGAAAGCTGATGGGGTAATCAGGCTGACTAGGATAAGGAATCAATTAGTCCATCAGCCCAAGGCTGATAAAGAGGCAGGAGGGAAGTCCCATGGATGGATGGGGGGGGAGAAGGAGAAGGAAAAGGAAAAAAGGGGAGAAGGGGAAGGGGAAGGGGAAAAGGAAAAGGAAAAGGGGAGAAGGAAAAGGAGAGGGGGAAGGAGAAAAGGAAAAGGAGAGGGGGAGGGGGAGGGGGAAAGGGAAAAGGAAAAGGGAAGGGAAAGGAAAAGGAGAGGGGAAGGGGAAAAGGGGAAGGGGAGAAGGAAAAGGAAAAGGGGAAGGGGAGAAGGGGAAGGAAAAGGAAAAGGGGAGGGGGAGAGGGAAAGGGGAGAAGAAGGAAAAGGGGAAGGGGAAGGGGAAAAGGGGAAGGGGAGAAGGAGAAGGAGGAAAAGGAGAAGGAGAAGGAGAAGGGGAGAAGGGTGACACTCCAACCCTGGGGTGATTGTCCTTCAGCCACTCTGGCTGCCCTGCCTTAGACTATTTACTTGCCCTGCCTAGGGCTGTAGAGCTTTTATACTGCTATCACACCCTGCCCGAGGGCCTCGGCTTTGGCCTGTCTGCTTGTCCTGCATAGGGCTAGAGACCGGTTGCTTCGTCTGCACCACCTGCCAAAAGGCTTGGGTGGTAGACTGTTTGCTCAGCCTGCATGGGGCTTGAGACTGTACTTTGCCTGCCCTGCCCTTCTTGAGGGCCTGGCCCTGGGCGATAGACTGTGAACTTGCCTTTTCTTGGAGCTAGAGACCATTTACTTGGCCTGTCCAGCTCTGAGTGCAGGTCTGGGCCACAGACTGCTTGAGGGTTGGGAGCCCAAAGTTTTGGGATTGCCCAGCTAGGCTGAAGCAGCCCAGAGCTGCTATTTTGCTCCTGCCCCAGCATATGCAGGATGTAGCATCCAAGAGCTGTGGCCTCCCTTGGAGATTGACCCCCTCCCCACCACAACACCCATGCCAGGGATTATTTACAACATACATTTTGGAAAAAAATGGTAGCTGACATCCTCAAACAAAAAATTTGAATTTGTTTTTCTGGTTTTAGAAAACAAGATTTTATCCTTTTGGTAGGGACATGGGCCAGGTTTCAACCTAAACTGGCCTCCTTCCTTGATATATGGACCAGTTTCCTAGTGGGTGCAAATTGGAGTACTTCCGTTGGATTCACATGTTTATGTTCAAATTGTAGAACCTCAGAACGAGAGTTAGCTCGCATTGGAAAGCTCTGAGAGCAAGACTTTAAACAAATGTTTCATTTCTACAGGTTAAATAAAGACCATTTATTAAACAAAGAATTTACTATTATTTTTATTGCCTATTGAAGAAAAATTATAAACTGCTTTAATAAATTCTTGCTGGATGACACTTTAACAAGAGGTCACAAACTCTGTGATGTCATTGGAGTGACAATACACCCCTTTAATAATGGATTTAAATTACTTAGATGGCTTGCTATATGGTGTCATAATGTAATACATAATTCAGCATTTCTGGGTGCAACTTTAAGGTGTTGCAGAAACTATATCACTTTTTTAGACTGTCTTGTAGTGTTTTGACTTCACTCCCACTGGTGTTAGTGGAATTAAAATGGTCTATCTTTCCTGGTGTTACTGAGGGGTATTTGGTTGACTGCAGCTGAAACAATTTTTCTGGCATACCTGTCTGTTTTCAGTAGTAATGTCCCTGTTTCTAGAGTACAAGTTCCTCATAATCTGTAACGTATGCAGTCTGACAACACCCTTGTGAGTTAAGGATGTGGCATTATCGCCCTATGGGAAACTTTGAACAAGTCACTCACTTAGTCTCCCTCTGCCTCAGTCACACAGGAAGACTGTGGCGGAGCTGGGACTGCAAACCGGGTCTAACGAATCCTAGGCTAACGTGCTAACCTTTGGCCCATCCTTCCTCTCTGCTCTAGCTTCCTCTGGGAGGGAGCAGAATTCTCAGTGGAAGAAACTCATTCTCTTGGCCCCCAGGCATAGTGGATGTTCCCTCACCACCTGGCATCCACATCCTCGGTTGAGTTATTAGCTATTTGTTTTCATCAGTGGTGCACCCGGCTACCCCAGAAATAATGTACCAGAGGGGTAGCGTGTTTTCTCTGTATACAGACTAACACCGAGAGTCCTGCGGCCCCTTAAAGCCTAACAAATTTTTTATGCCTGAAGAAATTTGTTAGGCTTTTAAGGTGCCGCAGGACTTCTGTTATTTTAGCAATAATGTAGGTGATTAACATGCCTTTCTTTCCAAAACGTTACTGCTTGGTACAGACACATGGCACATGCAGCCGTTGATAGAGTGGGCAGTGTAGCATTTTCATGTATATTAATGTATGCATTTCTCATAGTGGTTAAGGTACTGTGATGGGGAGGGCCAGGTTAATGCAGGGGCTATTGGGGCTGCAAGTCCTGGGCCCTGGCTTGAAGGTGGGCCTGGATCCCAGCTCCTAAAGCCCGTTTATCCAGCCCTGCCAGCACAGGGCCAGCGGGCTGGCATTGGGGCAGGGCCATGGGGCCAGAGGCTGCGGCCAACCATGGCACTCCTGCCCCACACCAAGCCAGCTGGTGTACAGAGCAGTCTCTGGCATGGCCCTCAGGGCCCCACAATGCTGTCGAGCTGCTGCTTTGGGGCCCCAACAGGGCCAGTCATGAGAGCCTGAGCTGTGGGGCTCTGGCACAGTGGCCCAACGGTGCTGTGAGGCTTGGAGAGCTGCACCAGAGGCCAATCCGCACACTGGCTGGCCTTGCCCCCGCAGTGCAGTGGCCACGTGCTGCCCAGCTCCACCGCCTGGGGCAGACCAGCCAGTCTGGGGGCAAGGCAGGCCATGGACCTGGGGCCAGCGCCATGGCCCACCTTGCCCTCAGGTCCTGGTGGTGGCATCTGGGATCCCAGGTGGAGGGGCCCTAGGCCAGGGGCCCCATGTAAGTGAGCAGTCTGAGGCCCCTGGACACTTTAGTCTGGTCCCAATGATGAGGCACATGCCCCTCACTGGACAGGAAATGGTTAAGGCAGCCCTGGGAAACGGAGCCAATAGAAAGGAGTTGTGTAAAGCCAATCTGGGTCCAGGAGGCCAGTATATAAGAAGTGACAGAACAGAGCAAGGACAGTATCTCCCAGGGTTTTGAAGGGGAAGGATGGTCAACCTCCTGGACAGAGCACTGGCTGGCTTCAGGGATGCTGCAGAGCCAAATGCCCTGAAGCAAGGGTGCAGAAGATACAGGGGCTGCAGGAAAGCAGCCCAGGGAAATCAATGGAGGAGTTGGGGGAGATACAGTGGCAGGCTGCTCCCTGGGCTGGGACCCAGAGTAGTGGGTGAGCCTGGGTCCCTCCCCCTCTCCTCCTGCTTACCATATGACTGGGGGTAGGACTGAAGTGGTCTCCAATGGAAGTGGGTTAGAACGAACTGCAAAATCCCTTGGAAGGGCATTCTGGACTGTGATGCGAGTCGGGGAGGGCAAGTCCTGAGAAGGAGGGTTGAGCAGAGATGGGACTGAGCCAAGACATTGCAGAGGCAGGCTTCTGCCTGGCTGAGGGCTGATTCCCTAGATAACCAGTAGGAGGTGCCAAGGCAGGGAGGTACACCATGCTACAGTATGCTATTGAAATACATTCCAAAGGGGTAGCTGTGTTAGTCTATTGTAGAAAGACAACAGAGTCCTGTGGCATTTTTAAAGACTAATAGATTTATTTATCGCATGAGCTTTCGTGGGAGAAAATCCCACTTCATCAGACGCTTTGAAGATGGGAAAGTTACAGAGTGGGAGGAAATTAAATGCAGGGGAGTGTATGACATAGGATCAGGTCAGGCTGTAACAGCAAATCAAAATAGGTGTTAGGATTCAAAACACTGGGGAACAGCACATAGAGGAGGGGGAGGTCAAATCACTTGTTGTAATGCGAGAAAAATCCATAGCCCCTGTTTAACCCCAAGACAACTGAGTCAAATTTGCATATAAGTTCGAGTTCTGCAGACTCTCTTTGAAGCTGTGATTTGTTATTCATCTGTTTCAACACAGCTATTAACAAGTCGTTAAGGGAGTGAGCAGGGAGATTAAAGTGTTCCCCTACAGGTTTTGCAGTGTTGCAATTTCTGATGTCAGATTTGTGTCCATTGATTCTTTGGCGCAGAGACTGTCCTGTCTGTCCAATATATAAGGCAGAGGGGCATTTCCGGCACATGATGGCATAAATCACATTGGTGGATGAACAGGTGAACGAACCCTTGATGGAGTAGGTGGCTTGATTAGGCCCTGTGATGGTGTCATCAGTGTAGATATGAGGGCAAAGTTGGCAGCGTGGTCTGCTGCAGGGCTGTGTTCCTGCTTTAGTGTTTCTGTTCTGTGATCTGTAGTTGCTGGTAAGTATCCTTTTAAGATTAGGGGGCTGTCTGAAAGCAAGGAGAGGTCTGTCTCCTAAGGCTTGAGAGAGTGAGGGATCATCTTGTAAAATAGGCTGCAGATTTTTGATGATGTGTTGAAGAGGTCTGGCTTGGGGGTTGTAGGTGGTGACCAGTGGCGTTCTGTTGTTGTTTTTCATGGGCTTCTCCTGCAGTAGTTGACTTCTGGGTACCCGTCTGGCTCTGTCAATTTGTTTCTTCACTTCTGCGGGTTTGTACTGTAGTTTTAAGAATGCCTGGTAGAGATCCTGAAGATGTCTGTCTCTGTCTAAAGCGTCAGAGCAAATGCGGTTATATCTTAGGGCTTGACTGTACACAATGGATCGTGTGGTGTGTCGAGGATGGAAGCTCGAGGGATGTAGGTAACTATACCGATCAGTAGGTTTGCAGTATAGGGAGGTCTTTATGTGCCCATCGCTAATTTGCACTGTAGTGTCCAGAAAGTGGATCTCTTGTGTGGAGTGTTCCAGGCTAAGTTTGATTGTGTTGTGGAAATTGTTGAAATCTCTATGGAAATCTTCAAGGGCATCTTTACCATGGGTCCAGATGATGAAGATGTCATCAATATAGCGTAGGTAAAGTAGAGGTGCTCTGGGATGAGACGTGAGGAAACGTTGTTCTAAATCGGCCATAAAGATGTTGGCATATTGTGGGGCCATGCGGGTACCCATAGCAGTGCCACTGACTTGAAGGTATAGATCATCTTCAAATCTGAAATGGTTGTGGGTGAGTACAAAGTCACAGAGGTCAGCCACAAGTTTAGCTGTGTCATCATCCTGGATGGTTCTTCTAATAGCTTGTAATCCATCCTTGTGGGGAATGTTAGTGTAAAGAGCCTCTACATCCATAGTGGCCAGGATGGTATTTTCTGGAAGACCATCAATGGATTGGATTTTTCTCAGGAAATCTGTAGTGTCTCTCAGATAGCTAGGTGTGCTGATAGCATAGGGTCTTAGGAGAGAGTCCACATAGCCAGATAATCCTGCTGTAAGCGTGCCAATGCCTGAGATGATGGGGCGTCCGGGGTTTCCTCTTTTATGTATTTTTGGTAGTAGATAGAATATCCCTGGACGGGGTTCTGGCGGTGTGTCTGTCTTGATTTGTTCTTGTGCTGCTTTGGGGAGTTTCTTGAGTAGGTGTTGTAGTTCCTTCTGGTATTCCTCAGTGGGGTCAGAGAGGAGTGGTTTGTAGAACATACCATTGGACAGCTGTTTATAAGCCTCCTGATCGTAATCCGATTTATTCATGATGACGACGGCACCTCCCTTGTCAGCCTCCTTAATAATAATGTCAGAGTTGTTTCTGAGGCTCTGGAGAGCATTACGCTCTGCATGGCTGAGGTTATGGTGTAGGTGATGTTTGTCCACAATTTCAGCCTTTGCCCGGTGGCGGAAACAATTTATATAGAAGTCCAGTCTGTTGTTCCGACCGTCAGGAGGAGTCCATGTTGAATGCTTTTTCTTGCAATGTTGGGAGGAAGGTAGCTGTTCCCCAGTGTTTTGAATCCTAACACCTATTTTGATTTGCTGTTACAGCCTGACCTGATGCTATGTCATACACTCTCCTGCATTTAATTTCCTACCACTCTGTAACTTTCCTATCTTCAAAGCGTCTGACGAAGTGGGATTTTCTCCCACGAAAGCTCATGCGATAAATAAATCTGTTAGTCTGTAAAAGTGCCACAGGACTCTATTGAAATACATGTTATGGTGTACTTTGCCAACTGAATATACAACTATAGTGATTTGATAAAATGAGGTTGGACAAACGAATTGCTGTGGGTAAATGAATGTTGAAGACGGCACATTTTCTCATCTGGTACATCAGCAATGCAGATCAAGCTTTGAAGGAGCTCACTAGAATCACTTCAGTAGCTAAAAAGGCAACCTCATTGTAACAGTGTGACAAGCTCTAATATGACTCAGCATTATTCTTAGAGAATTAAACGAAAAGTGTCCAGTAATTTACTTGGCCAAAGCCATCCACCCTCTGACTTTAGTAGGAAGGCACGAGCGGTGATTAGTGGGGTTGGGTTCTTTAAATTTATTATTTGCACAGATTTTTAAAATCAAATGATCTTCCATTTTTTTCAGTTAGTCTTGACATTTGTGTGTTTCAAGGGGTGCTGGGAAATCTCTTCCTAAAGGATACACAATTTAGGATTATAGCTTAAATTTCAGTAGTGTCTCACTGTTCAAAGGTACCTGGATACCATGGTGGTCAGGACAGTGTGAAGACTGAAATATGAGAACAAAGCAAGATGTTCTTGCTCTAAAGAGCTGTCTGCATCAAATCAATTAGAACCAGCCAGATGGTTAGGGGGACTCAAGTATGTACAGATTCAGGGCCCTCAGTGCTCAATTATTGTAGTTTTTAGCATACTGTACAAATTTTGCCATGTGTCTTTCTGATTTCAATCCTCCCCCATCCTCACCAAACAGAGATCTTCTCAGCTGGATGAGTACGTTGGCCGTATGGTATGTGGCTTGTTTTTAAAAACCAGCAACCCACAAGGGTGCCCTGATTCTTCTCTGGGGTTTTGCCAATGGTACATTTGACTGTTGCTGCTGAATAGGACCTGAGGGATTAGGGTTCTTTTTATGCAAACAGAGCAATGTGTCTTGCCTCCCTTTTCAAGGGAACTGCCTCAATTAAACAGCATGCCTCTGCCAGTGCTCTTGATCCTGCTGCTGCAAATGAAGACTTGGATACAGACGTGGCTCAGTAAATGTCTCTGCCTGCTTCATTAATGCACAAACTGCCTTCCTGCGGTTATAGAACTGTCACTTAAAAGCACGTAGTGTGCAAACATGTTGGTTTGTTCGGCGTCGACCTGAGGTGCTGAGCACCTTCAACTCATGTTGAGCGTAAACTGATGGGTGCGTCTACACTTGTAAATTAAGTCGACCTAAGCTTGCTTAAGTCGACTTAAGGAAAAATTGTCGACTTTGTTAAACCTACTTTTAAGTCGACTTTCTGCTTAAGTCGATTTTCTAAAGTCAACTTAAGCCAGTGTAGATGTGGAGTAGCCCTAAGTTGACTTTAAGTCGACTTAAGGCTCTCCAGGACTTCCCCACTGCCCTCCCTGCCAGGGTGGCTGGCACACAGGGAGAGTCTGGCATGCCCCCCCACAGGGCAGGGCAGAGCCCTGCCCTTATGCCCTGCCAGGGTCACTGTCCCCCTTTGCCCCATTGTACCCAGGTACAAGGGGGCAAATGCTGAGCCCCCTGGCACTTGGCAAGGGGTGCCCCCCTGCCACTGTGGACCAGTCCCAGGTCCGCCTACCCCTACAAGTCGACCTAGGCATCCAGTGTGGAAGCTCTAGGTCAACTTTGTAGGGTCCCCTGAAAGTCGACTTAAATTAACAGTGTAGATATAGCCAATGAGATTAACATTCAGATGCATGGGTTAGGGATTCTCTCATTCTTAGGTTAGGAAACATTCATGGGAACTCCTCCATAGGCCACATCATGTTTGGCAGGGACTGGCACAAACTGAAGGATGTGAGACTTCCTTTTAAGGCAGGATTTATCTTATGAAGGAGCTGAATGTAGCATTATTGACAAACAAGGGAGTCTCACATTCTTGGATTTATGCAAGTATTTGCCAAACATGACCTGGCCTCAGGAGGATGCCCTTGAATGTTTCTCTCACAGGAATGAGAAAAAACTTGATTTATACCCCCCGCCAACCCCACCTCCCGCTGCCATTCATCAACTTTGTACTATGAAACACAGAGCTGGCTACAAAGTAACTTTTAGCTGGCTTTAAATATGACCAAAAAAATCCCACTTCCCAATTAACATTATGCAAGTAGGATTCTGAGCTAGTTTAAGTATTTGACGCTGGAGAGTACTTAAGTACTTATGAAATTTGTGATGCACAATATTTTCTAGAATCATAGGGCTGGAAGGGACCTCATGAGGTCATCTAGTCCGACCCCCAACTAAAAGCAGGACCACACCCACTAAATCATCCCAGCCACGGTTTTGTCTAATCAGACCTTAAATATCTTCAAAGACGGAGATTCTACCACCTCCCTAGGTAACCCATTCTCACCCTCCTAGTGAGAAAGTTTTTCCTAATATCCAACCTCGACCTCCCCAGCTGTAATTTGAAACCATTGCTCCTTGTTCTGTCCTCTGTTACCATCGAGAACAGCCTAGCTCCCTCCCCTTTGGAGCACCCCTTCAAGTAGTTGAAGGTTGCTATCAAATCTCTTTTCAGTCTTCTCTTCTGTAGACTAAATAAACCTAGTTCCTTCAGTCTCTCCTCATAAGTCATGTGCCCCAGCCCCCTAATCATTTTTGTTGCCCTCTGCTGGACTCTTTCTAATTTGTCCACATCCTTTCTGTAGCGGGGAGCCCAAAACTGGACACTGTATTCCAGATGCGGCCTGACCAGTGCCGAATAGAGGGGAATCATCACATCCCTCGATCTGCTGGCAATATTCCTACTGATGCAGCCTAATATGCCATTGGCCTTTTTGGCAACAAGG
>ML686047.1:6252378-6264447 GCA_007922175.1 Pelusios castaneus
CAGCCTAATATGCCATTGGCCTTTTTGGCAACAAGGGCACACTGTTGGCTCATATGCAGCTTCCCTCCACCATAACCCCCAGGTCCTTTTCTACAGCGCTGCTACTTAGCCGATCGGTCCCCAGCCTGTAGCAGTGCATGGGATTTTTCTGTTCTAAGTGCAGGACTTTGCACTTGTCCTTGTTGAACCTCATGAGGTTTCTTTCGGCCCAGTGTTCCAATTTGTCTAAGTCTCCCTGAATCCTATCCCTGCCCTCCAGAGTATCTACCATTCCCCCCAACTTGGTGTCATCCGCGATCTTACTAAGCACGCAGTCTATTCCATCATCGAAATCATTAATGAAAATGTTGAACAGGACTGACCCCTGGGGCACTCCACTCGTTAGTGGTTGCCAACTAGACTTCGAGCCATTGATTCCTACCTGCTGAGCCCATTGATCTAGCCAGTTTTCTAACCACTTTAGGTCCACTCATCCAACCCATACTTCCTTAACTTGCCAAAGAAAATGCTGTGGGAAACAGTATCAAAAGCCTTGCTAAAGTCAAGGTATATCACATCAATGGCTCATCCCGCATTCACAAATCCAATCATCTCATCACAGAAGGAAATCAGGTTGGTCAGGCACGATTTGCCCTTGGTGAATCCATGCTGACTGTTCCTGATCACTCTATTTTCCTCCAAGTGGTTCAGGATGGATTCTTTGAGGACCTGCTCCATGATTTTTCCAGGGACTGAGGTGAGGCTGACTGGTCTATAGTTCCCCGGATACTCCTTTTTCCCTTTCTTGAAGAGTGGTACTATATTTTCCTTTTTCTAATCCTCCAGGACCTCCCCCGTTCGCCACGAGTTTTCAGAGATAATGGCCAGGGGCTCTGCAATCACAACGGCCAACTCCCTCGGCTGCAGTTCATCCGCTCCACAGACTTGTGCACATCCAACTTCTTTAAGTAGTCCCTATCTTGACCATCCATCACCGAGGGCTGCTCTTCTTCTCTCCATTCTGCATTACCCAGTGTAGTAGCCTGGGAGCTGGCCCTCCTTGTGAAGACTGAAGTAAAAAAAAAAAAAAAAAAAAAGCATTGAGTACTTCAGCCTTTTCCGCATCATCCACCATGAGGATACTTGCCCCATTCAGTAAGGGACCTACACCATCCCTGATCCTCTTCTTGTTACTGACCTATTCGTAGAAACCCTTCCTGTTATCCTTCACGTCCCTTGCTAGCTGCAACTCCAATTGGCCTTTGGCCTTTCTGATTTTATCCCTGCAGTCCCGAGCAATATCTTTATACGCCTCCCTTGTCATCTACCCAAGCTTCCACTTCTTGTAAACTTCCCTTTTATGTTTCCCCTCACTGCGAAGTTCTCTGCTAAGCCACGCTGGGCACTTTCCACCTTTGCTGTTCTTTCTGCACATCGGAATGGTATCTTCCTGTGCCCTTACCAGGGTTTCTTTAAAAAACAGTCAAATCTCTTGGACGCCTTTCCCCTTCAGATCAGCCTCCCAAGGGATCCTGTCTGTCAGTTCCCTAAGGGAGCCAAAATCTGCTTTTCTGAAATCCAGGGTGTGTGTTCTATTTCTTTCCTTTCTTCCATTGATCAGGATCCTGAACTCTATCATCTCATGGTCACTGCTGCCCAGGTTGCTATTAACTTCTACTTTCCCTATCGATTCTTCCATTTGTGAGCAGCAGGTCTAGAGGTGCAAGGCCCCTAGTTGGTTCCTCCAGCATTTGTACCAGGAAGTTGTCCTCAACCCTCCAAAAACTTTGTGGATTGCCTGTGTATTGCTTTCCCAGGAAACGTCGGGATAATTGAAGTCACCCATGAGAACCAGGGCCTGCGATCTGGAAACTTCTGCTGGTTGTCCATAGAACGCCTCCTCCACCTCCTCCTTCTGGTCTGGCGGTCTGTAGCAGACACCCACCACATCCCCCTTTGTTGCACCCTCCTCTAAACTTAACCACAGACTTTCAACCGGCTTGTTTCCACTTTCATAGTGGAGCTCCAAGCAGTCATACAGCTTTTTACATATAGCGCTACTCCTCCTCCCGTTCTTCCCTGCCTGTCCTTCCTGAACAATTTAAACACATCCATGGCAGTGCTCCAGTCATGCAAGTTATCCCATCACATCTCTGTTACAAAGGAAACTACCCCAGTTTCTTTCAAGATAATCCAAATAAAGTTAAAATATGTTTTGGCTTGTAGGAGACATTATAAAAATGGTTTTACATTCAAGTCCATTCCATTTCAATTATCTCATCAACTAAGCTAAATCTATAGATGCACAAAGACATTTTTCAGTGGGGATTTTCAATGAGGGTCTGAATTTCACAGCTATCCCTGAACCAAAAATCTGCTCCAAACAACCTAAGATTTTTGGAACAGTTCACATCAAGATCAAGAGTTGATCTATACCTACAAAGAGAAGTCAATATCACTGGTTTATAAAAATAAACCAACTACCCTTTTCTCTGTGCTGTACTATGAACTTTTCCTCATGGTGTGACCTGTGATGCCCAGTGATGGCTCCACAGGGGGAGCAGAGGGCGTGAGGCCCCCCCAGACAAGGAGCTCTCCCCCACAGCCACCCCCCAGTCTGGCTGGATCACTTTGATTGGTTGTAGGGAAAGGCACTTTTCACATATTCATTTTGTTATGGCTTTCAGACTCTGGCATTTCTCACAGGTTCTCCTGCCACTGTGACTGGCCTGCAGTCTAGCCTTAGTGGGGGCTGCATCAGGCCACCCGTGGCCATGTCCCGGGTCCTCAGACCAGGTGGGGACAGCATCGGGCTGCAACCAGGCCCGAGTGCTCGGCCCTGGTGGGGGCCAGATCAGGCCACCAGCAACAGCCAGACCTGGGTCCTCAGCCCCACTGGGGGCTGGATTGGGCCACTGGCAGTAGTCAGGCCCCTGAGTCCTGGCCCCAGCCTGGGCCGCATTAGGCCAGAGCCAAGCCCAGACCCTCAGTGCCGGCGGGGGCCACATTGGGCTGCCGGTGGCGACTGGGCCCTGTGTGCCCTGCTCTGGTGCTGGGAGTCAGGGCACAAGCCCCATGTGCCCAGCGCCAGCGACACCACTGCTCAGCACCCCCCAAGCACCACCAACACTAAGTGGAGCAGGGGGGCAGATTACTGCCGGGGCTTTAGGGGCTAGAACCTGGGGTCCCCCTTTAGCCCCTATACCCTGCGATAATCCAGCCCTTTGTGTAAACTGGTCCAAGTAAAACCAGATTCAGGCCCAAAAAACCTGAATTCTTACAATTTTCTATTGTTTCCAGTGATCAAGATGCCTACTGCATCAGTTTGCAGTGATAGGAAAAACAGACCAATTAGGGCTTGCCTACACTCACACTTATGCCAGCAAAATGTATGTCACTCAGCAGGGTGTTTTTTTCATATCCCTAAGTGATAAAAACTTTGCAGACATAAGCACCAGTGCAGACAAGCCCTAAAGTAACAGCTGAAGATTCACTCCAACATTTCTCCCTAGACTTCATAGTTTCTTAAGAGAAGCAGTGAAATTTCTCCCTCCCCTCACACCTTCACCATTCTCCTGGGATATATTTAAAATCCAACCAAGCAAAAAGGTAAATTGCATGAAAGAGCCACAGACTATCTTTGTTGGTTTTCATGATATGAAAATTCCAAGCTATGTTGTGTGCAAAAACAGAACACGCTTCTCTTTGCACAGTTCCAGATGAATTTATACTGGAAGGTGTTAATGGCTGCCATCAAGTTGGTCTATGATCTTTAAACAATCACAGACTTTATTATATAAAATAGGCATGCTAAGCACCTTTCATTGAGGCTTAATGGAAGGAGCAATGAAGCCCCTCTTCCGCAGTGATGGTTGGAAAAAAACTAGAAATCACTGCTCAAAGGTACTGGGCTACAGGGCAAGGCCTAGAGGGTTTCCATAAGTCAGGACTAGTTGCAAATGAAGAGGTAAAGGGGAGGCAAAAAGCAGAGAGTCAGCAGATAACCAGCAATGAACATGTTCCTGACAAGGTTCAGAAAGACAGAGTTCCTTGGGGCATAGGCATAGAGGAGCAGGCTTAGAAATTACAAGCAGAGAAACTGTCTGCTGCTGTTTATTTCCACTGCGTTCACTAGAACAGGAATTTGTGTACATTTTTTGCAAATAAACAGGGATTACAACAAAGAAGACATCCAACTTGTATCACCAGTTTCTTCTTTTAATGGAAATAAATCAGCAAGGTCCCAAATGTTAGCTGACCACTTGGGACAGAAGGAGCAGCAATGCTTTTCTTGGAGCAAAAACTTGCAATATGAACTTTATTTCCCACTTAATTTTAATCCATGGTTTGAGGACAGATTTGTCAGATCCTTCTATTGTCTTTTGAATTGCTGCCAGCATTGCGGGTAGATAGCCTCTAGTGATTTGTCAGCAATCTGTATGCATATGCAACAATGCTTTTTCTAGGCAAAAAGAGTATCTTAGCACTACTGGAGTACAATTTCTCACATCTTCTGATATTTCAGTATTGATTTGTACAATGTTTCTTTGTAACTATATTTTAAAACAAAATGGGCAAAGGCTGTTCAACTTTTTTAAATGAAAACAAATACCATTTTTCATTAAGCAAAATGGCAAATTTCACAGGACAACATTCAGTTTCATAAATCCATATTTTAAGGTCCACAATTGATAAAGAAATGCTCTACAAGGTGCTGGAAAGGGTTCAGAAAATATCCGAAGAGGGAAGCAAAGAATTTCCATTCACCTCAGTGTTAGCTGGATCTTTGCTTTGGAAAAAAATCTGAGACGCAAAAGGGAACCGGGTGGTGATGAACGAGTCTCCTGTTGATGTCGTCTGAGACTTCATCAAATGCTGTAGGTGAGTGTATATATGCAAGGCCAGACCAATGTAAGAACAACAAATGTGATTATAGGTGGGACAGACAAGATTGTCCATGACCATTGCAGGCAATTGTGTGCTTGCTTTGTGGTGTTCCTCTTTCTCATACAAGTCTGTAATGTACCTTGCTTCACAGCAGTTAACAGCAATGTGACGCGTCCATCACCATGTTCCATTGTTGTGGGCTGCTGCTTCCCAATTGCTGGGGTCAACCTGACAGGTTTTCAAGTTTGATTTCAGGGTGTCTTTTATAACACTTGTACCCGCCACCATGATAACAGGTGCCTTGCTTTAACAGACCATATAATATGGCTTTGGGTATGCTCAACTTGGCCATCTGATGGCCCTCTCCTTCCATGGTAGGCGGTGTGACAGCATTCCAGATGCAGGACAGCCTTGGCTATGCAATTATCAATTATGGCATTCTGGGACAGCATACAGCCTGGGTAGCAGAACTGCTTCATGGACTTGAGAGGAGACATGGACATCCCCAAGCACAGACTGGTGCTGTACTTCAGTTTCTTTAGAATAATTGTGGAAGTGATTGACTGCATGAGCCAAGAGAGCAGTTATAAAGTGAATGCTACCAATTGAGTGAGCAATCAGTGCAAAGTCATCAAATAAAAGTTCCTTAGTGGCTAAATCTGCCATTTCCATGGAAGCAAGGCAAACTGAACAACTTCCCATCAGTGCAGAACTCGATACATACTCCTCTGCCAGTGTCATGAAATGCATCCCCTAAGCATAGCCCCCCCCAAAAAAAAAATTGGAAGAGACCGTGGAATCTAGCACACAACCTTGTTTGTTGCCACTGGGGACTGGGCCAATACCTGGGCATTTTCCACCATTCTGGCTATCATGGAAGAACCAGGTGAAAGAAATAAACTCTGAAAGACATCCAAAGACAAACAAAATTTTTCTATGTCCCTCCCGATTAGCAGAGTCAAAAGCTTTAGCTAAGTTGATGAACACCAAATACAGACCAGGATTTGATCCTGACACTTTTCTTGAAGTGGACAGGCTGTGAAGATGAGATGTATAGTGCCCCCTGCAGAGTGAAAACCACATTGAGGATGTTGTTACAGAGCTAGCTCACCCCACTGCCCCCAA
This sequence comes from Pelusios castaneus, assembly GCA_007922175.1. Taxonomy (NCBI): domain Eukaryota; kingdom Metazoa; phylum Chordata; order Testudines; family Pelomedusidae; genus Pelusios; species Pelusios castaneus. The sequence continues at coordinate 6,258,370 of ML686047.1, forward strand.
AGGGGAAAATCTGAGCCACGTGGATGAAATGGGCATTTCCGCATCTTTAAATAGTTCCTGGGCTCTACACAGTCCAAGAGCTAGGTTTTTGAAACAGCCCGAAGGTCAGGGCAGCACAGCCTAGCAGCCAGAGTCAATAACGGAGTCAGTAGTCGGCCCTGGGGTCAGGGCAGCACAGCCTAGTGGCCACAGAGTAATAATAGAATTATTATTCAGCCCTGGGATCAGGGCAGCACAGCATAGTGGCTTCAGAGACAATAACAGGGTCACTATTTGCCCCTGGGGTAGGGCAGCACAGTCTAGTGGCCACAAAGTCAATGCCCCCTGGGCATTTACCACACAGTGTGGCACCCACATGGGGGGGGGGGGGGGCTCAGGCCCTCCCACTCCACTGAGCCCCAGACCAGGGCTCTATCAGTGCCAGGGTTATAGCACCAAGTCAGTAGGGATCCAGTCCAAAGCACACTGATCTAGATCATGCACCATCCCCACTCATTCCCCTTGGCTTCTTCCTACCCAGCCATTGCAATGCTCCCTCAATGCTCCAGTCTGTCCACTCCCTCCTTCAGGATCAGTTGCTGTCTGACACTCCAGAGGCTCCTGGGACCCACTAGCTAGGGGGAATGCCTGGGCATCTGTCCCTCCACAGTTGCCAGAGAATACCTGCTCATCACTGGAATAGCACCCTCTCCATGGTAGGGGCTGATGCAGCTCCAGGGAACACAAAAGCACCTCCAGCACACATCCTTCATCCACCTGGACTGAGCTGAGCTGCTCCCTTTTATACTAGGGCAGTAGTCTGAGCATGCTCAGCAGGGCTTAAGGGGTGGGACTTCTGCCGCCCATAGAGTATATTGGGCTTCCCTAGTGAAGGATGAGCCCCCCTGTCACAGTTGGTTTCCAGAAGCTCTATTCAATATGCCCCATGCAGGAATTTCCCCAGCAATAGAGAATATGGAATGCTGTAGTGATTAACACAGTTTGCTTGATTGCCTTTATTTTCATAGAAGTGGACAATGCTGAGATCTTTGGAATCCTTTGGCACCAACTCTTGCTCCCAGATAATGTAGAAGAGCCGTGTGAGGTACTTTACAATGCGGTAACCACCCTGTTTATAGCTCTCTTCTGGAATCCCTCCGGTCCAAGTGCTTTCCTTTGTGACATCTGCTTGCTGTTTTGGTCTCCCATAAGGTGGGGATAGTGCATGTTCTTAGGCTCATAGATTGAGAGGTCAGAAGGGACCAATATGATCATCTCTTCTTTTAATGGACCCTGTGGAAGAGCATTAATTGTTGGGAAGATGCAAATTCTCTGCTTTTATGTTTCTGTGTTTATCATTTATTAGTGCAACATAATGTGGAAGGGTCTTTTAGCATGTGCATTGTGGACAGACATCTGCACTAGCTTGCCAAAATCAAACCCTTTACATTCAGCTCAACTGAGACTGATTATTATTCATATCCCAGTAGTGTCTAGTGGTATCAACTGAGCTCTGTACTAAGGACTCCACAAATGCATGGGAAAAGGCAGTCCCTGTCCTGAAAAGCTGACACAGAAGCTGTGTTGAGAAACATTGGCTTACCCAAGGTCACACAGCAGAAACAGACCTAGAACCCAAACCCGCTGAGTCTCAGTATGGTGCCTTTTCTACTAGGCCTGTTCCAGGTTCTAAGTCATGTTTCCTCGAAGGCTGATGCGCTGGAAGAGAGTTGTCTTTCTTCACGGCTTCTTACACCAGTTCTTCAAGGTTTACAAACTTGCAGTAAGTCAAAGAATTTAGAAACCTGTCGGAAAAAAATGACATTTCTACATGGTGTGGTCATGTAGCTTCTGGATGCACATCTTAGCTCTCAACAGACACAAGGTGAATTTTTGTTTTGTCCCAGGCTCTTTCAGTGTTAGGCAAAGTGTCCTTGGCTGAGTTATGTGGCTACAACACAACCTTGCAGAAGAATTTGACTGTCTGTAGGAAATGCTACAACACCTGTCTCTTCAGAAAGATTTTTCCACCACTGGTAAACTCACAACACTGATGTTAAACTCCTTCTAATCAGTCAGCCGGGACACCAAAAAAGGAACAAAAAGCTAAACAAACAAAAAAAAAAACCACCCTAACTCAAGCAGAGCCTTTTCTCTAAACGAGGAGACGTGCCAGAGCCTCCATGAAGTCCTCCTGGGATTTCACTGTTGATATCCGTTTTGTATAGAATGGGGTGAGAAACAACTGTGATTGACAGCAAGATAAAATTCTTAGTTTGATGAGACAGCATTGAAATTGATGCAAATATAGCTTGTGATTCCTCCTTAATGTCCTGTTTTGTGACATGGGCAATATTACTTCATGGTCCCTGGCAGCAGAGGTCTGTGACTTTGGGACTCTTCCCAAACAGATATTTAGGATAGTTTTTTGGCATGTGGTGGAAGCTTTTTTTGACCATAGAAAGCCTCCTCATCACAGGGGGATCCTTACATGACAAAGACCTGCCATAAGGTTTCTTGAGACCTCCAGTTCAGCCAACAGAATAGCCTTTTAGAAGCAGCTAGCTCTTTTTATTTGGTCTGCTGGTCCCTGATTGTCTACAATCTGCGCCCAGCCCTTCTAGCCCTGGAGAACCATATCTTGAAGCACCAGGATCTCCAAAGGGGGGCAGCAAATGTCTTCTAGATCCTGTCACAGGAACCAGTCATAATTTGTTGCTGGCAGCAGTAAATGTAAGTGGACACAGTGGCATGTGCAGCAATTTCAATGGGACCCCTTTAGGAGGGGCATTTCCTGTGCCTCCACCATGGACTCAGGGCTGGAAGGAGCTCTCTCTCCCCTCCTGCCAGCCACAGACCTGGAACTGGAAGGAACTTGCTCTTCCCCACCATGGCATTGGGGCCGGGGGTGCTTGCTCTCCTTCCCTCCCCCTCACCGCATCTCCAGGGCCAGGAGGAGCTCTGTGCTCCTGATGATTATTGGGGGAGTGTGTGCCCCTGCCTGTCCCCCCCTCCTACATGCTCCTGATTGGACAATTGCTTGAGTTACAAAGTATTCATTCATAATGGAAAAGACCCCAAGTTTTCAAGGAGACTCATGAATGTATCTGCTAGTTGAGGGGGAAAAAAAAAACAGAACCCAGAAGTAATTTAGGAATATAAATAATACAATTGCAATATATTATTATTGTAGTGGAGAAAAATTACAGCTTTAAAATCATTATGTGTATGATAGGACATAGACACAAGCCTTTCAATTAATCTGTGAAAGCTGCCTTCTGCTTTCCAATGCTCATGTGAATTCTGGAGGCAGAATCTGATCCTAATTGAGCCCCAGGGTACTCTGCACACAGCTTTTTATTGACTGTATGCCTAAAAGAGTATGGGACAACACTGCAGAAGCCTGCTCTGTTCAAGCGGGAAAACATCTGAAGGCACAACAGTGTTCTGCTCGTCATTCTGTTCATTAGCCCTACAGTTTGACTGTTTGGGGTGCCCTTCCTAGCAATCTTAAAATGATTAGGAGCCAAATAACACAGTTTTGCCCAGGATTTCAAAGTGTAAGGCTATGGCTTAAAACCCCCCCCAAAAAACCAGTGAAGCAAACTCAAGTTAGTTTCGTTCAAATGTTTCAGTTGAACGATTTTGTTTCCTGGGTGATGATGCAGAGCACTACACTTACAACTACAACCGAGCTGATTTAAATAAGAGTAAGAAACAAAGATGTAGGTCTTCTGAGCAGTCACAACCAGACTCCCTGGGTTGTATCATCCCCTGCCCCATTCCACGCTATGACAATTTCAAATGCACCATAAAACTGGCAAACTCATTGCTAAAGCAAGCCAGGCCTGCCTCAGCAGCTAACATTGGACTGCAAGTTAAAAACGGGGTGTGGTAAAAGAGCTGGGAAGGAAACGACATGAGTCTCATTTTCCTGGGTAGTAAATTCACTCACAGATTTCACCAAAACCACAACTCTGTGCAGTTTATAAATATTCACAACCCCCTCAGCCGTGGGAACTGTTTTTAATTTTGAAAACTGAATTAAAAAAACATGAGCTGGCTGGTCCTTTATAGTCTGCAGAGTAAAAACAACATGGTGATGCTTCTGTAAGGAGGGAATTAAACATGGTGATGACAGAGTATTATTACTTCTTACTACTGTAATGTTGACTGCTTTTTATTACAACAGCTCCCCAGGATAATGCATTTTATGTGGAACACATGGGGGATATTCCGACTGACAGAGCTGTAATCCTTGCTTTTCGAAGCGCAGCGTTGGATGAATGGGGACAAGTGTAAATAAAATCACTAGGAAAATTTAAAGCTGGCTCTGGATCAGATTGAAATAAGAGCATGCCAAAAAGCAAATGAAAGATAGGAGCACTCTAGATTAAAAATAATACCATATGTTAAATGATGCTTTATGAAGTAAAATAAGAATTTCTGTTATGGATATTTCTTGCTTGAAATAAAATGCAGTTTGTGAAGGTGGGTGAGGTCATCTCTTTTATTGGACCAACTTCTGTTGGTGAGAGACAAGTTTCTGAGCTTACACAGAGCTCTTCTCAAGTTTGTGAATGTGTGTGTTTTGTATAACCCTTGTTGTTATCTGTTCCAGAGGGGGAACCCTGTTAGTCTAGGTCAGCCAAACAAACAAGGAGTCCTGTGGCACTTTTAAAGACTAACAGATTTATTTATCGCATGAGCTTTCGTGGGAGAAAATCCCACTTCGTCAGATGCTTTGAACATGGGGAACTTGTATAGCACCATCATTCCACTAGGAGAATGACAGGCAGATGTGAAGACCAGAACCCTGCCCCAAAGAACTCACAATCTAGCTAGTTCCGGAGGGGTAGCTGTGTTAGTCTATTTCAGCAAAACAAACAAGGAGTCTTGTGGCACTTTGAAAGACTAACCCAGGGGTCGGTAACCCCCGGCATGTGTGCCAAATGTGGCATGCAGGCTGAGCAGGAGTGGCACGCGGTGCTGCTCAGGTTCCCTCCACTGGCCCTGCCCCACCAGCGCGGCCTGGGGCCACAAGAGTTGCGGGCCGCGGTTCCATGCCCCACTGGTCACGCTTCACTGCTGGGGAGCATGGCCAGCAGTAAAAAAAATGGGGCTGCAGCACACGGGGGCTCCGGGCCCTGCCCCCCTGCTGAGCAGGGCTGTCCCTTAGGGGGAGTGGCGGGGCCCAGGGCCAATTGTCCTGGGGGGGCCATGCCACTGCCCCCCATGCTGGAGGGGAGCGGAATGGGTTGGCCGGCCCGCAGCCACCACCTGCCAGCGGGAGCCAGCCCCGGCTGGGAACCAGAGGGCTGGCCCTGCCCCCTTTAGGCCCCGTTCCCGGCACCTGCTGAGGGTGTGGTGCGCAGGGCTGGCATGGGGGCCAGCAAAGGTTACCAACCCCTGGACTAACCAATTTATTAAAGCTTATGCGATAAATAAATTTGTTAGTCTTTAAAAATGCCACAGGACTCCTTCTTTGTTTTACAGTCTACCTAGGCATCATACAGAACAAGGTGGGCTGGGGAAGGAAAGGACTCGATATCAGCAGTAAGATTCAAAGATAAAGTAACACGTCTTCCTACTTGCATGTGTGTACATAGAAATAGCCTTTTTAGTAGACTGAGAAGAGCTAGTCACAGAACAATTTTACTACAGGCAGAACGTTTGCTAGAATGGAAACACCAACAATTGTGCTCTTTCATTCCACATCACTATAACGTTGAGTGCTCTTTTGTGACTAGGATAGGATACGTGTAGTCACTGTGCCAGCGGGGCCAGAAACACCAGTAAACTGTGATGCAAGATTGCTCTGAGTGGGGAAAAAAATTGCTTACATCACTCATCATCATAGGATCATATACTGTCCTCTTGAATTGCATCAAAATGCTTCAATGCTATATGATAATATAACAAAATCTCATTGGGTCTATCAATCCATCTGCATGTTCAGTGCTATTTCATTATATTGTTTTCAAAATACAGTGATTCTGTGTCACATGATTTATCAGCCCTTGTTACGCCTCAACCACAGATAATCCCAGAAAATTATGCTTTACTCATATAACTATTGATGATTTATTATACAGCCAC
>ML686047.1:6264847-6279149 GCA_007922175.1 Pelusios castaneus
GTGGGATTTTCTCCCACGAAAGCTCATGCGATTAATAAATCTGTTAGTCTTTAAAAGTGCCACAAGACTCTGTTGTCTGTAATAAACCTGATACTATAAAGAATTAATGGAGATTTTCCATAAGCGCAAGCGATTAGGGGCCTATACTTTTGCATCAGGAACCAGCTGGGGTTTATCATTGAGTTAGAAAAAGTTTAGAGGGTCAAAGTTGGAAGCAAAGTGATAAGCAGGAAGATCCAGATCCACAGAGGTTCTTTGAATGCTGAGTCCTAATTTTAGGCTTTACTGCCATCCACAAAACTCCTTCTCAGCTGCCACTTAACCCTGTGAGTGCCTAAACTTACTTGGTGCCTAAATTCCTACCTCTGGGCATGTGTAATGCTCTGACACAGGCATCATGCCTAAGCCCAGAATGATCCACAAACTAGGAGAATATAGTGTTTGCCTGCTTAACAAGTGGGCAGCCTCTGAGCTCCCCTTACGGACCAGGTCTCATTCAAAATCCGCAAAGGAAGAAGGTGGCACTCATTTTATTTAGTGTAGCACAGGGGTGGGCAAACTTTTTGGCTGGAGAGTCACATCTGCTGTATAGTGGGCCACACGCAGTGGGAGAAGGATGGAGGTTCTAGGGGGAGCAGCCACTCCGCCCAGTCCTGCCCCTTCCCTCACCCTTTTACAGCCAACATATTCATAAATATAAATAGATAAACATAAATAAATATAGATAAACATAAAACCTACTCATTGGCCACTTTTCTTTTTTTGCACTGTCCATTTTGCAGTTTTTTGCATCCTATTTGCACTCTTTTTGCACTTTCCTCTTTTCTTTAAGTTTTTTTTTGCATAGTGTCCCCCCCCCTTTTTTTTGGTTGCATTTTTGTGGCATTTTTTGGTACCATGGTGGGAAGACGTGGAGCTGGGGGGTTCTTTCTTTCTTTCTACTGTGGGGCAAAGGGGTGGAGCCAGGAGGGGGAGTTTGGGGAGTTTATTAACCTTTTTTTTAAAACCTTATTTTGCTCTCTTTGGGTTTTTGTATTTTGTTCTGCGGAGGGAGGAGTGGAGCCAGGAGTAGGAAGCTGGATGTGCTGGGCCCTAGCCCTGGTGGGGGAGTAGCCACTGTGCTCCTGCCCAGATGCCCCTTGGCCCTGGGGGAAGAGATTGCTGCACTCCCCGCATGGCGCTGCAGCACCTGCCTGTGGGAGGAAGGGCTGGAGCAGGGAGGGGGGAGCAGCCGCCCTGCGCTTCAGCCAGAGCGGTGCTGTGCTGCACGCAGTGGCGGGGAAGGGGTGAAGCTGGAGGGGGGGAGTGGCTCCTTGCACTCCGACCAAGGCCTGTTGGGCCCACGTGGCAGGAGAGGGATGGGGCCTCACACCCAGAAGAGGGGAAGCGGCTGTAGTAGCTGCGCTCTGGGATGCCTGCCATGCTTAGCTGGTGGGCTGGATAAAAGGATCTGGCAGGCCATATACGGTCAGCAGGCCATAGTGTGTCCACCTCTGGTCTAGCGGTTAATGTACTCACCTGGGATGGGGAATCCCACATTCAGTTCCTCTCTCTGCCTGAGTGGGAGAAAAGATTTAAATAAGGGTTTCCCACATCTCTCAGAAATATGGTCTAAAGACTGGACTATGGGATATTGAGAAGGGTTGCTCCAAAGAGGAGGGAGCTAGGCTGTTCTCGAGGGTAACAGAGGACAGAACAAGGAGCAATGGTTTCAAATTACAGCTGGGGAGGTCAAGGTTGGATATTAGGAAAAACTTTCTCACTAGGAGGGTGGTGAAGCATTGGAATGGGCTATCTAGGGAGGTGGTAGAATCTCCATCTTTGGAGATTTTTAAGGCTCGGTTAGACAAAACCCTGGCTGGGGTGATTTAGGGGGAGAGGTCCTGCTTTTTAGCAGGGGGTTGGACTAGATGACCTCGTGAGGTCCCTTCCAACCCTATTATTCTATGATTCTATGATATTCTCACTTAATCTCACCTGTTGAAGCTTTCCACTGTGTATAAATACTTAGAGTCATTGGGTGAGGGTTACAATGACTCTAACCTAATGGTTAGGGCATCCAACTGGAAGAAAGAAGACCCAGTGTCCTGTCCCCTTGCTTCAATGACTATTTAATTATTTATCCAAAGTGGAAAAACTTCAACAGGAGACATTGAAGGAGCCCCACATCAGACTATCCCAGTGCCCAACGGCCAGAGCTCTCTCCTAAGATGTTTATGAAACCCGTTTTTTGTGGATTGGATTTGAAAGTGCCATTTCTCCGCAATCATTGTATAGGAAGCCTGGGAGGCTCATAACTACGGGCTTTGTGGATGGTGCTGTTCCTTTGGTTTCCTAGGCACCTGAAAGTTAGGCCTCGTGCTCAGTGTTGTAATGTTCAAGTTCCCTTGTTGCGTGAAGTGTTGTTGTAGCCGTATCAATCCCAGGTTATTAGAGAGACAAGGTGGGTGAGGTAATATCTTTTATTGGGCCAACTTCTAGAGGTCAGAGAGACAAGCTTTCGAGGTTACACTGAAGAAGGGCTGTGTGAGCTCAAAGATTTGTTGCTCTCACATACAACCGTTGGTCCAGTTACAGATATCATCTCACCCATATTGTTTCTCTAAGATCCTTTGTGGTTGCTAATTAATGTTCTCTCTCAGTTGAAGTCGTAGGGGCTTCAGAGCAGGGTGATCTAATTTCTCTCTCTGCTGTAACTGTGCACTTCTGAATGTTGTGCAACATAGTGACCACTGTGAAGTCCTAATTCTATCTAATTACAATAGATAGAAAATCCAGGTAGTAGCAACGATTACCTTCATTATACATACTAGGTCCTCTGCAACCAGCTCTCCCTTTAGCTGCTGAAAAAGAAATTTGAAAACAAGAGGTTCAAACCTTACTAACGACCCATGTGGAGAGAAAAAATAGTACATGATCACCCGGCTAAAGATTACCAACCAGATATGCCCAATGGTGGAATTAAAGTTGCACTGGCAATGTTAATTTTGAAACTTTCTAATTTTTGAGGGCCTGCCTTTGCAAGTTTAATGTTCTAACTCTCTCTGCGTGCCTATATTCTACTTTTAAACAAGCACATATTAGGAGAATAGATGCTTCAGGGCAAGGCTGTACAGACCAATAGTGGTGCATCTGTAGGTATCCAGTTTCAATCAGGGGAAGATGCTGTAATAAAAAGAAACTATTAAAATGGTTTGCTATTGTGTAATTAGCTGTTTAAAACAATTTACAGCATTTTAAAAAAACCTTTTGTTTGTGATTATACAGTATGTTTGCAGAAGGCTCCTATTAGTGCATGTGAGATTTTGCCTGCATTTTCACTAGAAAACCCTACCTGTGTAAGCTCAAAAGGGTCAGACCTTAAGGTACTAAACGTATGTTTCTAGAAAACAAGCCTTATATTTAAAGGCATAACAAATCCACCACTTGTGAGGTTAAAAGGTGTCATCATCCAATGAAGGTTTGATGGGCCATATTTGCAGTCAGCCTGCTTCGTCTTAGTTTCAGCTCCCATCTCCCAACCTCACCAGTGTGCTTTGCACACATTGGCAGACTCAGAAGAAGTCAAAGCCCGCCTGCACCTTGGAGAGTGAAGGGTACTGAACTGGGATGCACTCATGAGGGATGCATTCTGCCCTTGGACCAACACTCCTGCAGCTTAGTTACTTCGGGCTTCACATCTGGAAATGTCAGCCTCACGAGAACCCTCTGCCTTAGGTGCACAGCTGGGAAGTGACCCTGCTCCTGCCAAAGCAGCTACTCCGAGTCACACCCAAGTGTCGGACTGTCCTGACATACCCTCTATGCAAAGGATGCTTAAAGGATGCTAGCCCTTTAATAGGCCCTGTGTTCAACATCACGTGGTGCTGTACGACTCTTCCACGCCCGCTCCTTCTTTGCGGCTCTGTAGTCCTCCGACAAAGGCGGCGACGTTAGCCAACCTGCCTAACGGCTGCGACGAAAACTACGCCTCCCATCCAACACGGCGAAGAGCGATGACATCACCGACCGCTCTCGACGGGGCAGCGCAATGCACGGCGGGAGGGGTAGTCCACCCCGCTCCCGCTGACTGCGGCGCGAGGCCGAAGTGGCGGCGGGCTAGGACTGCGTTTCCCGGCGTGCTGCGCGGCGCTGGTTCCCGTCAGCGCCAGGGGGAGCCCCCCGACGTAAAGGGGGATCACTTTCCCCTTGTGTCCGCCATATTGGACGGGAACTCTGGTCAGCGGCGCTGGGGCCGAGGGAGTCCCCGTTACAGTGACAGTCCGCGCGCCCCGTTCTTCGTGCCCCGGCCTCCCCAGCTCCCCCTCCGGGCGCTGACGGCGGCGCCCCGCTCGCTCCCGCCCGCGGCAGACACCATGAGCCCGGCCGACGCCAAGCGCGGAGCCAAGCGCAGAAAGAACAAGCGGGGCGGCGGCCCCGGCCCCAGCGGCGGGGCGGGAGGCCTGAGCAAGAGCGGCGCCGCCTCGGCCGCCCTGCGGGCTCCAGCCGCCGCGCCGAGCGGGGTGGGCGGCCTGCTGACAGCAACGGCCGCCGGCAACGGAGCCCTGAGCGGCGGCGCTGGAGGGGCCGGGGCGGGACATGGCGAGGTGAGGGGTTGCGGGGGAGGCGGGGACGTGCGGGGAGCTCAGGCCGAGCAGCCCGTGCTGGGTGTCCCGGGCCGGGCTGGGGCTCGCGCGGGGAGGCTTGCGGCCTTGCCACCCAGGCACAGGCTGTCACTTGACAGCGGGCTGCTCCCTGGGGAGAGTGCCATTGCCCACCTGGAGGTTGGGGGAAGAGGGGCTGCGGGGCAGCCTAGGGAGCCCCTGGCACAGGGGGGGCCTGTTTGCGCCCTTCCCTAGGGAGCAGAGTTTGGCTCTAGTGAAGTTTACTGAAAGCATGTTGTGCTAGGCGTGACACCCGTCTGAAGGAACTGTCCGAGGCTCAAGCAACAATCAGTTATTTAATTATTGATTTTTAGAGGGGTTAGCTCGGTTGTCATAAGTGTCCAGACAGCAACGGTGCTTTCGTTCTCTTTTCCACGTTTTTCTTGAAAAGTGCCCAGAAGTGAGGCGTAGGTGCTCTCCTTACAGAGGGGTTGCCTAATTGGCAGCATCCCAACGTGCCGGCTTTAGGGGATGCCTCATTTGGCACCTTCATCTTTTTTTTTCTTTCCCATGAGGAAATTGACATACATGAGAAGAAAGAAGAAATCGTTTCTGTGGTGTGAGAAGGATCCAAAATACTTAAATGTTATAACCAGTGGGATTTTAGCTTTCTCTGTGGTCTCTTTTGTGAGGGCAATGAGAATTCCTCAGTGATAAATATAAGCTTATTTTCTTTAAGTACACGCCAAACTTGCCCTCACCCCTCAAAACCCCCCACCCAACATCAAGTGTGATTTAGCTTAATAGCTGGTATAGCTATCATGTTAATGCAGTATTTATGTTAAATGTAATTTCCATTTAGGACAATCGGCACTAACATAACTTTTGAATATATAGAACAGTCATGGATTCCCTGCTTAAATTGAGAGAATGCCATCAAGCTCTACTGTTGTTCTAGAAAAATATCTAGCACAGGAGGCTGAAGTTCAGTTTAAAAATTTGGGTAACGTGAATGGAATACAAGTGTTTCAGGGGCAGAGACTACATAGTATTGTTTGTACAGTGCCTAGTACAATGGGGTCTCAATCTTGGTTGGTCCCTAGATACTGAGGTTGGAATCTGATAACTTGGTTTGTCCAAGAGTTGTGCATCTGCAATATGCAGAGTCCAGAATTTTAATGGCTTTCTTAAGATGGTCACTGACTAGCAAATCTCTTGCAAAACCTCATCGCAGGAGGACAAAGTGAGCTCCTTATCCTTCCACTTAACAGCCGCCTTTAGTTTTTAGACTTGATAGTTATACATCTCACTTTTTAGCTATTCAGAGAATGGCTACCATCTCTTTGAAATCGTACAGTATTTAAACTTTAAATTATGAAACGCTCTTTCACAAATTCCAAAGGGGTAGCCATGTTAGTCTAGTTCAGCAAAACAAACAAGGAGTCCTGTGGCACTTTTAAAGACTAACAAATTTATTTGTTGCATGAGCTTTTGTGGGAGAAAATCCCATTTCGTCAGATGCTTTGTTCCCCATGATCAAAGTATCTGATGAAGTGGAATTTTCTCCCACAAAAGCTCATACGATAATTACATTTGTTAATCTTTAAAAGTGACAGGGGACTCCTTGTTTGTTTTTTCTTTTACAAATGTTACCATCTGGGATTGTTCATAGTAGAGAACTTAAAATAATTTTTCTGCCCTTAAGTGAGTCAACTACAAGTCACTATTTTTAAGGCAGTTCCACGCATTTATTTTACTTCTGTTGCTTGTACTCTTAGATGTATTCACAGGTAATAAATTGTTTCCATGTTTTCATATTTGATGAACAATATTTTACTAATAATTCTGCAAGCTGGTTGGTAAATACAAGAGGATGGAAAACATATCAAGTGGACCAACTAGTTAAGCTGACTGAAATCATAAGACTGGTTTTATATATACAAGGTAGCAAACACTGCAATTGGTTTACAATGAGAACAAGCAGATAATCCACTATGCCATGCTTCTGAAAACCACATATACTTAATGCTATATTTGAACACTGATTGGCTCACTTACCTCATGCCATATACACTGATGGTTTTTCTTGAAATGTTAAATATTTTCTGATTGTGGTGATGCAACAAAATTTCTAATACTTTGCATTTAATGCCACACTTGTTTCAGCCATATAAGTTACGGATACCTGTCACTTTCTAACTGTTGCACTTGCTCCAGGATGCAATGCTCTAAAAAATTGCTAACCACTCTGAAACTCAGAGTACATGATCAAGATAAGACCTGTGATCTTCATTCATTGGGGTGATGGCTTACCATGGATTGCTTCTGGGTTGTGTGAAGAATGAAAGCTCTGTGTATCTCTCACAAATCACTCATCCAAATCAAGTTCATTATTTATGTTGGCTGCTTGAAAAGAAAATGGCAAGCTAGTATCTCTACAATTGTAACCAGAATTGCTTTATTTTCATCTTATACAAACTGTTGCTTAGTGTCTGTGAGGTGGCATGGAAAATCAAAAACTATCGTTCTAGTTTACAAACTTTTATTGCTTCTGATCTCTCAGAATGTATCTTATAAAATCCTGTTATCCCTGACAACTTAGCTGGCATTGCATCTCTGAATATAATGGAATCAAGTTGCTGGCCTGCTCATGATGCTCTGCTTTAGTTGTGTGCCCCTAATATTAGGTTCTCCATTGCTGGAAAGATTGTAACCTTTTTCTGTTCCTGAACTATGGAACACCCGCCCATTAGAATTCATGATTAGTTAGCTTTAGCCAACACTTAGTGGGTTGGTTTTTTTAAAAGGCATGCCAGCTGGTATCCTGCTTAATTGTTATGAGCAAATCAGTTGCTCATTATTTGGTGATATATTGATGAAGGATGTTTTATAAACAAAGTTCAACTGAGTTTTAAAATATATAAAATTTAATTTGCTGATTAAAAAGCCCTTTTCTTAATTTTCAAATTCTAGCTAGATTTTTTTCATAGCTAACAAACATTATAATTAAATTAATTAAATTAAATTGTTAAGGTTCTTAGCCTAAGATTCTCACATCTGTGTAGTTGCTGCATTAAACATACGTTAAATCTTGTCCTCCAAGTTATTCCTTTGGCCCTATGTAAATACTTGAAAATATCAGAATTTGTGCCTTCCGGACAATATCCTGCAAGTGTCCTGCAGAAACTAAAGCTGCTTTGCTTGGCATTCCTCGTTGTCACTAGTTTAACTGGAATTGAAAACTATACAATTTTCACTTGTGGGTTAGGATCATAAGACATTACATACATCTTTGTAATGATAAAATATGGCTCCTAGAGATAGTGTTGTAGGATAAAGAAGAATGAAGAGTCACATTAAAAACAGAATTTATTATCTGAAAGTTGAGCAGATAGACCAGGCATTTTAAAACTTAATATCTCATTTTTAATGTGGGTGCGAAAAAGTGAGTATTCTCTTTAAAATGTGACTATACTGTATTCTGTGGTGATGAAATATTAAGAATTGGATTAAGAGTTGGAATTTTGATTGACTCTGTGGGATACGTTTGGAGTTGCTTTTTATTGGTCACTGCACAGTGTAGGATTCTATGGTGGGGCAACAAGTTGTAAAGTTGACTTGTGAGAATTTGCATAGGTAGTTGGGAGTGAAGAACTGTTTGCCAGTAGGCCTTTCTATAGGTCCGAGTGAACTTGTGTGCTTTAACTAGAATGAACAATTTAGTAAGCCAGAGAAGGGAGAAATGACGATCCTGAACGTCTCAGAAATACTGTCTACAGGTAGTGTGTACTAATATGATCAATCTTTGTACAATTAAGATGCTTCTAACACACAGACTAATTTTTAAATATTTTAACAAAACTTGGTTAGATGTTACTTATTTACTTCCGCTCACATCCATGGTATTAATGCATCCCTGTCTAGAACAGGCTGCCACCTCTGGTTTGCTTCATTCAGTAACTGCAATCTGGTGCCGGTGACCTGTTTGCTTTCATGGTAGTGATATTGCCTGCCCTAGGTTCTGGCTTTATTGAATGATTCAAACAGGCAGAGGAAACTGATTACAGAGGCGGCAGTTTCTGTTCTTTATGAAGTCTTGTAGTCAGCTAACACGTTTTTCCTTCTGTCATTTTTTTTAAATGTAAAGTTATATATTATTTTGACCAACTTGATCCAGTGTAAAGTAGATATTTTTCCTCTTAAAACATATAGGTATATTGGGTTTTGAGACCCTTCTGTAGCAGTATGCTTGTCCACTTAACTGAAGGCACTGTGCTTTTATTCTCTTGTTTAAATGCAGACAAATCCCAGCTCTGAAAATCTTAGTTTGATAATAGCAGATACGTTAAATAAGATGAAATCATTACGATTGGTTTTTATAGCTTATGTTGTTAAACAGACTTACAAAATTAGAAACAATCAACTGCTGTTTAAATTATTTTAACTCTGTGATCACTTAAAATTTTAAAACAAGCATAATGCCCCCTTTATACTGACATCAGTTGCTTTTGCTTTATTTGTTCCCTGGACTAATTTAGGTATCCTTTTCTCTGATAAATCTGAGATCATGGACATGAGCATTTTAGTTCAAATCTTTTTTTGTGACATTTTCTTGGGGAGGGCAGGTGTGCGTGTGCGTGTGTGCGCGCGCGCGTACCTGTCCTTGATGGGTATCAAATCCAGGTCAGTTGGCTGCATATTTTCATCCTACTGTACATATGTTAATGTGGGCAGATAATTTCAAGAGTAATCAGTCTTGAACTGCTACATTAGATATCCAGATACCTTGTCTAGGACAAATATTAATAAAGTTGCAGTTTCACACATGTCAGATTCTGGCCTAGCGATGCCAGCAAATGATTCCTGTAACTAAGGTCAATATGGCTTGAAATTTAGAGTCAGAAATAACATTGGTCTTCTTTGGTTGGTTAGATGTCAAAAGTTTTGAGAGGGAACTAATTCTAGCTACCTTCAAAGATACAATGCAGCTGCTCCCTCAAACGACATTGCTTGCAAATCCTGTTGTAAGTCACTACATAATGGTTAGTTTCAAATTCACATGAAAAAATGGTTTCTGAAAAATAAGTGGGTGCAGATAAAGAGGAAGGAAAGGAATTGTCCAAATCTCAGAGTAATTACAGGATAAGCTAGTAAGATGGAATTTTTAACCTTCCTTTGTTTGGGGTGTTTTTTGTTAATGCACTTGTGGCTTTCTTTTGGTAACCCTAGAGAGGAATTGTGCCCCTCTATCTTTCCAGTCTACATGTAGAAGTAATGCCTAGCTGTTCACAAGGAAAATGTTGGGTCTTTAAGATACCATGGCTAGAGAAATTCACTGACAATGAAGATCTATTGAAGTTATGTTTTCAGAGAGTTGGGGAGAGATGATTGGGGACACAGACCTGCTGAGTTGGTACAGGGCTTCCTAGCTGCACTCTATGATGTCCCAGGATCAGTGCTTAATTTGTGCTGGGCTGAGCCCTAGCATCTCTAAACTTGGCAGGTCATAGCCCTGGTACCTCTGGCCGCTTGCCATGTCCGTTATGAAAGTAAAAACATTGCTTGAACCACAGCACATAACAAATTAAATGCTGCCTAGGGTCTTTGTGGAACGAGGGAATCCATGCACTTCTGAGCTTAGTCTAGCTCCTCAGTCCACGGGAAAGGAGATCAAGCCTTCATTTTGATAGAGGGTGAGGACTCTGTAGAGTTTTCTTCCTTTTCTGGTACCCTTTGCTAGATTTATTGCACTAAGTGGTAGCTTAACCTCAGAATATTTTTTCACAGATTTTTGGTAATCGATCTGGAATATTCCTAGAATAATTGATATCTGAGAGTGCTATAGCCCAGGTGGCTGCTTCCTGGAATATCATAATTCACAAGTTAGAAAGCTGTGATCTGATATTTCTAATGCTTTTTAAAAGATTTTTTGATATAGAAAGGAACTGCCAAAATTCTAATACTGTGTTCTTGCATGATGAGACAGCAATACATTAAGTACACTATCTTTTTCCTGATCTATTACTAAAATTCATATTAAACTCCCAAATCAATTATTTGGTATTGAACTGTTGTTCTATCCTACATTAGTTTGTGGTGTTGTGGTATTCTCAACACATGGCTGTGTTAAAAATACATAAATGCGGGAGTTTTCTTTGCTTCTGTACTGGATTCTGCTGAAATTGGATAGTGAAATAATCTAAGTCCTTATCCCAACCCTCTTTGCCCAGATGCCTGCCTGACCTAAGGGACATCTTTCACTTTGACATGTGGCAGAGTCTTTAACAATGCTGGACCCAGGATTTCTGCAAAGCTAACCCTCCCAGTCTCAAGGGCATTTCATTTGTGAACCCCTAAAATTTTTTAAATGTAGGTGCAGATGCCATTTAAATGTAGGTGCAAACTGTAGTCTGTGGTTCCCTACCATAGAAATATTAGACTGAGAACTGATGATATATTTGCTTGACACGGTGTTTAATGCAGCGTGAGATAGGGCGCTAAATTGTGGGTTATTCTGTAGTAAAGACAACACTTCTAGGGTTTGACCTGTAGGTGGTGGTGTTCATATACTTTTGATTGATCAGAAAAATAGGATCTAAAACTATTTTCATAGTCACCTTTTGCAAACCTCTTAAACATAGTCTGCGGACCCCTATACGATCGCAGGTTGAAAACCCACTGGAGTAGGGTGTACCCACTCTGGGGTACTCTTTCCACAATGGCTACTTCCCGGACCCACTGATCACAACATTGTATTTAAACCAAATACAGTTTATTAAACAGCAACTGTCAGGAAAATAAGGTGGAAAATGGAGACGGTTAAAGGAACAAGGAACCTAGCCTGGTTGGCTCAGGGAGCACCATGACGTTAGTCTCTCTGACGTAAGCAAATTTCAGTCCGTTCTTCTCACGTCCCACGTCTCTTTCCCAGACCCTGGCTGTGCTGGGGTGATACTGTGAATAAGACACCAGGTCTGGTGGTGGCCAGGTGCCTTCAGGCTCCAGTTGGCAGAGCCCTTCTGTCAAATTCAGGTCCTTCCTCCAAGTCCAGCCTGCAAAGCCTTCATATCTGGTGACATCTCTCTCTGCTGGGCTCTCTCTACCAGGGCCTCAACTTGCTCCCCACAGCCACTCACCGTGGTTGGCTCCAGTGTTAACTGCGGCACAGGTGCAGGTGTCATCTACTCCCCCACTCTGGCCCTGCAGCTCCCTGTTGTAGCTCAATCCTTGCTCACCGTTAGCACAGCTAGTCTGGTCTCCTCCAGCACTACCCGGCTCCGGTGCTAGTGCTGCTTTGTCTGCAGCCCAGCTGTCCCTCTAACTCAGTGCTCTGCGTCTGTGTCCAGCTCAGCTCTGGTTGCTGCTGTCCCTTAGCTCTGCTCTACTCTGCCCTGGCAGAGCCAGCTCACACGACTTCTTCATTGGCCTGTCATTCTGGCTGACTTGAAGCATTGGCCTCTCCTCTTTGACCCTGGGGACTGTCAGTCTCAGGATCCTGATTTCTCTTTGCCTCTTCTCCTTTCTCGATGGAGAGGGCCAACAAATAAGAACCCACTAAGTTTCAGTAAGATGCCTACAGTCCCTTTAGATACATATTCAACAACCATACTGAGTTTAACTTGTTAAATATTTAGGGCATACGTAAAACGTTAACATTTATGGTCATTACTAATTCAAATGTTACTTTAGGCTGAACCCTAATGTAGGGGCCAATTGGACCTGATGATAGTATTTAAAATGGTTGATCATGTCTTTCTAATGAGGTAGAAACGTGAACTTTTTAGTCATTTCCCTAAAAGCTGGTTTGGAATCGATGTACAAAATATACTTAATCAAATTAGAAAAATATACTTACTAAAATGTCGGTTATGGTATTGGAGATCATATGCCTATTTTTAATCTCCACCCATTTACCGTAAAAGTGTGTTCATGACATCTTTATAAGACACACAAAGTGTGTCTTTATAAGGCGCTTTTTTTAAAAGTGGAAAATGATAATTCTGGGTCCATTCTAAAACTAAAATTCTAGTCTGCATACAGATGGCTCTAATGATGCTGTAGCTGGTTGTACCTTGGAAAGCTATAATAAACTGAGAACTGACAAGACGGTTCAATTTAAAACCTCATATTGTCAGAATGCATCCATGCCAATACAACACAGACAAGAAAGGGCTGTAGGCAACATTTGGAATGCATACTGTCCTCACCCACTTGTTATCTTCAGTGCCTTTTCAAGGAAAAGAAAGTGATAGCTATATGCTGAGGTGATTTCTGAGCCAATAAACAAACTATAGTCATTGTAAACTTTCACTTCTCTTGCACATCAAGAACTAAGTGTTCTTGCATTTAAATGGGGGCACTAGTTTTCACATGAAAATTAGATCTGCTTTATTTCCTACTAATCAGTATGCGGCAGTGGCACTTTGAACTCCCAGAAGTAAGCACGTGAAAAGCTCTGAGGATGGCGGTAGAATCAGATGGTTTTGAGTAGTTTATATACACTTTCACACAATCCCTCCGCACCCCCCCCAGTTTTTAATTATCTTGATTCAATGAAATTATGTGTAGATGGCACCATCTGATTAAATGAGCAAATGATCTTTTGTGAGCATTTTTGGTGCCTCTTACTGCTGTTAAGACAAATTAATATTTTTGGCATAGTATTGCAGGTATTTAAATATTAAATGGAACAATTTATATGACTTTATAGCTAATGGTTAGAGACATGTGTGAAGCATAGGGATTTTTTGTTAGATGAGCATCATTTAGTGTGAATTTCTGGACTTCTTTCACTAATAAAATTTTTTTATCCTGAATTGTCTTCAAGGAAGTATTAACATCATGGCATGCGTAAGTGTGTGGTATACACTCTTCTATATGTATTTGTGAAAATTTTTATATATAGGGGGTAGGAAACGACTTGTATAAAAGACATTCTTATTAAACCAAGGATATGAAATGGCTACCTAACGACTAAAGCTGCTGCTCCTTGCTACTCTTGCTCATTTAACCTCATTTGTGTTATTTAGCGGCCTTGGGAACTAGAGCAGCTTGCCTTATACAGCATCCGTCTGGCCATCAGCTTTTTAACCATGTCTGAGCTACCTTACTGCTTTGTCAACCTTTCGTGTTTATAACTTGTGTGTAGTTAATGATTAGTTGATTTCTTCGCTCTTTTAACTTACTCCTCCAGGCTGTTGATCCTCAATAAGCGTCTGCTACAGCAGGTGGTAAGTAATGGTTTTGACTGGAGTTTGTTGGAAGTGCTCCATAACTTTGTTGTAAGATGGCAGTGATTTGTGTAGAGACAGATAAATTGCTGCAGAAGAAAGATACCTACTGCTAGAAGTACTAGTCGTCTTCCGTTTGACTTACTGTAACATAAATCCATTTTGAAGTTTTTATTGTGGCGATGTGTAGGAGATAAAGGACGATTTCAGTCCCGAAATCCAAAAGACATATACTGTCTTCCCAATTCCCAAGATTCTCTTTGTTGCTGTAGTTGTATGTGTGATTGTCCCATCCCCCTGGCTGTTGTGAAGATTTGTCTCCATTATACTATCCCTTCCTCTAACTTAAGTTGAGGACAAATTCCAAAGGGGTAGCCGTGTTAGTCTATTGTAGAAAGACAACAGAGTCTTGTGGCACTTTTAAAGACTAACAGATTTATTAATCGCATGAGCTTTCGTGGGAGAAAATCCCACTTTGTCAGACGCTTT
>ML686047.1:6279549-6310745 GCA_007922175.1 Pelusios castaneus
AAAGCGTCTGACAAAGTGGGATTTTCTCCCACGAAAGCTCATGCGATTAATAAATCTGTTAGTCTTTAAAAGTGCCACAAGACTCTGTTGTCTTAAGTTGAGGAGTTCTCTTAAGGAAGTAGCATTAGTGTCTGCCTCTGCTTTTGCTCATAATTCTTCCAAGGAACAGAAGATTGATTCTTGTAAGCTTCTCTGCTACCCACTGGGCTGTGAATAGCTGTAGTGAAAAAGGACAGGACTACTTACCCTACTGATGCTCAGAACTTTCCTAAGCTATACTAGAGGCACTGGAGCTGTCTGTCAATTTAGGAAGACTGAAATGCATCAGATACACTTAGCCTTCCAAATGTGAACCATCATTACAATCATAAGAATTGGACATCTTTAAAGAATGAAAACTTAGATTCTAAGGAAGTTGTTGACATTCTCAAGGAGCTCTTACCAACTTCTTGTGGGATAGAGGGATTTTTTCGCACCTTGAATTTTGATTCTGTAACAAGAACTGGCTACTGTACTTGTTTTAAGATCACAGAGAATATTTAAACATTCTACTGTGTAAATCTGTGTTGCTCCCACAATGGTAAATAATCCCAAAAGAATAGGTAACAGAAACAAAGATGAGTTATCTCTTATATTACATATTGATATTTTGGGGAACACAGTTTTATTGGTTACATAGTTTAGAGTTTTGTGATTCACTGAGGAGCTAAACAGTAATATTCAGGGTCATAGAACAGCTTTAATGCTAGCTTGGGTTTTAAAATTCTAACCTGGTACCTTAGTGATAATTGTGGAATAGCTGTTTAGCTCTTTTTTCCTAAAAATCTCTTCTGTCTTTTTGCATTTTAACTTGGCTGACATGTCTTTTTGCCTCATAGCAGTAGCAAAGAGGAACATTTTTGGTTATGCTTCCAGACCTCGATGTTCGTTGTTTTTGTTTTGTTTTTTAATCAGAGGAAAAATATTGGATCAAGTTGTCTTCGACAGCTTGTTGAAACACAATTGGTAACCATTCAGTGAAGATGTGCTCCTGAAATACCTATCAGTACAGCTTCCCAGGAAAAAATTAAAACACGAACAAAAAAAATTTTTTTTAAAGGTGGTGGTCAAAATTATACCATTATGCCTATTCCACCCAAACAAAGACTCTCTCAACTCAGATTGTCTTTGTTCATGCTTCATAATGAACTGGCCAATATTTACACACTTAAATTTCTGTAACTTCTGATTCTTAAAATGGAGATCCACTGCCTTAGTTGTCACATGTGAGAGACTTCAAATGTAATAACACAAAGCCTGAAACATGCAGAAATGGGGAGCTAAGATTGCTTAGCAGCTAGGCTGAGTAGATCTGTGGAGAAGAGAAAAGGACTGGGAAGCAGAGCTGACTAGTGAGATGTCTTGCTGCTAATCCCAGTCTCCCAGCTGAATGTCTAGCCTGCTTGCCTCATCTTTCCTGACTTCCCTAACAATTAATCCTTTGTTTGGGAACAAGGAATTGGGCTATGTAATATGCATGTGAACAACATAGCAGGGGCCATGGAGACCGTAGTGATCCCACTGCCTTGACCAGTTTTCCTGCTGCCTTTCCTGACGTAGGTTAGATTGATCCGATAACCCGCAGATCCCTACCCCATTTTTCCTTACAATATTGGTAAATGTCAGTATGGTTAAATATCGAGTCAGATACATGGTTAGTAAAAAATGTAGAAAATTCTCCTGATTGGCAGTATAGTTCATTTACCTCAATAGTAGGTTTGGCTTTTAACTGTACATCCTTCAGTGCAGTGGTTTTCAAACGTAGGGTCAGAGCCAGTACAGGGCCTCCTGCTGCCGTCGCCAAAAGACTGGAATGCATTGCTTAAAGATGTAATTGTTGGGTCGTGGGCATAAACAATTTTTTATAAATGGGTCCTGGGAAAAAATGGTTTGAAAACCACTGCTGTAGTGCAGTTACTAAAACAGCCATTCTGTCAACATTCACAACTACACTAATGATCTGCATACTTTGTAGGGGTGTAAAGATGGGTTACACAAAATAACCATTTAAGCTGATAAAATGATACCAGTTAATTGTTTAACCCAGAGGTTCCTAACCTCTTTGAGTGAGAGCCTCTCTAGTTAAAATATGCCCCTCCTCACTGGCGTTTGCATATATAACCCTATAAACACAGAATGATGGTAATATTAAATTACATAACAAATTACTCAACGGAATAAGAAGCTAAGATTTCCCTGGAACAGCTGCCACTGCATGCTCCATGTGGCCCTGGATCTTTCATCTCTCATGGACTGAGGGTAATGGAGGCAGGCTCTGACGGCATGGTGGGGGCTGCTCCAGGCCCCCACCAGCACAGCACTGCTCCTTTCTAGCTGGGTGGTGGGCCAGTGTGGGACTGGGGAAGCAGGGGACGGTCTGCTCCAGCTGGTGCAGAGCTCAAGGCTGCTGCACCCACTGTGGAGCTCGGGGGTTTAAATGACCTCAATATTACTTAAACCTCATGGACCGCCGGGAATGTTTGGTGCCCCCACCCTCCGGCCCATGTTCTGCTACCCAGGTTGGGAACCACTGATTTAATCAATATAATTGTGTCATCGTCCATCCCTGTCACCCCCACACACTCTGCCTTTAGTGGTGCCTCACTCCTTGGGTAACACCCTCAGACTTTTGGGGTGGGGGCGGGAATTAACTGAAATCTCCCTTGCTGTGGATTAAGCCCATTACTTCTTGTCCTACCTTCACTGGACATGGAAAGCAGTTGATCACCATCTTTTTTATAATAACCCTTAAAACACCTGAAGACTTCTCAGGTCCCTACCTCAGTCATCTTTCACATGCCCAGTTTTTTAAAAACTTTTCCTCATAAGAAACCTTGAGCTAACCTCTTAATATATTTTTAGAGCCCTGCAAATCTGAAGATATTCTCAGACCATTTTTGTAGCTGGAGGATCAGATGCAGATGGTCACAAAGGCCATGTATTCCATGACCTCTAACTTCTGAGGCAGGGGTGGAGCAGCTGTCAGTTCTGCCCTCTCCAAACAGCTGATCAGAGGGGCATCAGCTGTTCAGTGGCCCTGCAGGGTGAACAGCTTATTGGGGGAGGGGCTGATTGGTAGTTTAGGGATGCTGTTTCCACTGCAGATGCGGCTGTCCATAAAAGATGGTGTACAGCTCACAAATCTGATGTAAGTTTATTCTTGTGGATGCAGATCCGCATTTTTATATCCATGTAAGACTGTATGTATTTGTTGCTCTTCTTTGGATTCTTTTCAGTTTGTCCACATCTTTTGAAGTGGTGTGCTCAGAACTGGACATGGCACTCCAGCTGAGTCCTCTCCAGTGCCAAGTAGAGTGAGACAGTTATTTCCCATGTCTACTTATGATGCTCCTGGTAATGCACCCTAAAATATTAGCTTCCTTTTGCAGCTGCGTCACATTGTTCACATAATCAATCTGCGATCCACTAGAACCCCTGATCCCTTTTTGTAGTACCACCAGCTAGCCACTTATTCCCCATTTTGTAGTTGCACATTTATTTTTGAATGGTGCTTATTCTCGGGATGGACCCTTGTCTGATCCGACTAGATAAATCCTCCCAGTTTGAGAGCAAACCATTAATGCCTACTCTTTGAGTATGGTCGTTCAACTGGTTGTACATCCACCTTGGAATAATTTCATCTAGTCCACATATCCCTAGTTTGTCGTGTAGGTCAAAAGCCTTTCTGAAATCAAGATATCCCATTTCCTGCTTTCTCCAGTCACTAAACCAGTAATCCTGTCAAAAAAAGAAAGTATGTTGGTAAAGCATGATTTGTTTTTGACAAATCTACCTTTATAACTCTGCTATCCTCTAGATTGTGATAAATTGATTGTTTAATAATGGTGCTTTCCTACTTCATAGGGATGATGTGACGATAAATACATTAAAGATTGTAGAGTGCTCAGATACTGTTGGGATGGGGTGACCATAAAAATACCATCAATAGTTATCCTAAATATAGAAAATAACTGCAGCATATTAGAGATCATTGTGATAACCAAAGATATATGCTGGCATTTTTTGTCAATTGCAGTGTCTGTTTTAACACTTTTTCTGATATCTAGAAGTGCTATTAAATTCTTCACTAATTTTTATTTTTCCCCTTCACCCAGGGAGCTCACCTTTTCTCTGTTGAACTTCCTTTAATTACCTCAAACCAGAAAGTCAGATTGGCTGCTTTTGAGAGTAATGTAGTTGTGGGTAGTGATGATGATTTAGTTGGTAGTTTTCTAGATAAAAGGGCCTCATTTCCTGGCACCTTCAAGAGCCCTAATTTTTCCTGAATTCTGTGCTTTTTTTTTTTTTTTTAACAAAGCACAAAACAGCTGCTGCTGTTTTAGATCACTTCATAGGATAGATTTTTTTTGTTCAAGCTCTATATTGTCACTGTCTCTGTTTAGTAACAGAAGCTTTGGGTTTTTGTTGGTAATTGTTGGAACTTCCTTTCCACACACCATGTTTATCCATTTTTGCTGTTTAGGCCATTGAGCCAATATCTTAATTATTTCCTTGAGTCATGTTCAGCAAAGATGTAAAAAATTGCTGCTACTTCTCTGAAAAGCATTGTTTCCTCACAACAGATGGTCCTTAAACAGGTTCGTTCTTTCATAGCTTAATTCTTATGGATTGATTTTTAACATTGATACTTGGAATGAAATCCAAGTCATCCTGGTACACTTCAAAATAATTCATTAATTGACACTTCTTGCAATCTGTTGATTTAAATGTTTGGGTTAGAGAAGAGCTTAATAAATTTAGCTGAATCTTTGTGTTACTGTTTTGTAGCAGATTTAATTGATTCTCTTAGGAACTCTGAAATCCTTTATCAAACAATCAAAGAAGTTTGTCATATTATGATCAAAGTTGTTTGTCATATTATGAGATGCCTTTAGAACTATGTTTTTCGGTTGGTTTTGTCAGACCAGTGAGGTTGACAAATGCTAAATATTCTTTCTGCCTTCCTCCCCTCCCCCCAGTTTCTTCGTTATAGTAGTGAGACTTTCTGGTAAGAATATGTGTTAGCAGATAGCTGCCTTCTGTTCATCACCATCTGAGGTGAGCAATTATCACCCAGAAATGCACTGCTTGTAGTGACGCCTTTCTTAATTAAAACATCACTAGTTCTCAGTCTACATTTTTGTGTACACTTTATCTATAGTCTTAAAACCTTTTCAGAGCTCTTTATGAAGAACAAAGCCCATTATAGCAATAAAAAAAGTATTATTCCATACTTTATCAAGAAACTACGATAATATATTGGTGAGGTGAAGCTCTAGTTTTAATTGGCACTACCAAAAAGTCCGTTTTGGGATGTTGGCCCTTTGAGGGATGCAGTCATCTTATATTGGCCCTAAATTTAAATATTCTGGAGACCTTTTATATTACCAAAGATCAAAAGAAATGTACTCACTAAAAATCAAAATAAAAAAATTATGTTTTGAGAACTGTGTTTTTAAAGTGGTTAGAAACTAAGACCATGATAGTGAAACTGACTTTTTTCATTGTGCAAGCTGAGAGAAATGTAAAAATTTAGAAAGCATTGTGACAATCTGGATTACTTAAATTTTCATAAATTTAGGACATAACTGTAAAGACATCTTTGTTTTTAATGTAACTTTTAAAAATATGCATCCCTACAGTTGGGCAATTTCTGTGGCTGCAGAACTTCTAAGACTTAAAAGCTTTCGGTAGCATTGAATATTAAATAATGCATTTTAAAAAGCAGAAATGATAACTATATTATAATCTCTAATTTCTTTGGGAGAAGGTGATGAGGTGGTGATAAAGCCGTGGTACTGTTAATCATCAGTCCCTGGCATTGGTAGACAGTTGATTTTTTTGGACCGAGCTCACTAGATGTCTTTTTGGGATTGTAGTGTTTTCATGGGTGATTTTAAAAAATGTATGATGCTCAAATCTTGGAAAAAATTGATTTGCCAAATGAGTAGGAAGCTTTCCCAGACTACTGTTTTTCTGCAGAGTCCAACACTCATTTAAAACCTTCATATTTCTTACAGTATTTGGAACATTATCTTCACAATGACCAGAGTGTGAGCCAGTGCTACGTTCCTAAATCTTACGAGTCCTAGATTCCAAGGCCGAAGGGGACTCCCGTGATCACTTAGTCCAACACATCACAGAGATTTCCCAGAGCATATTCAATCAAGTCGCCCTTAACTTTGGCTTTGTTGAACTCCTTAAATCTGTGTTTTCTAATTCTTCAATCATTCTTGTGGCTCTTTCTCTGGACTCTCTCTAATTTGTCAACATCCTTCTCGAATTGTGGACACCAAAATTAGACACGGTAGTCTAGCAGCATTCGTTCTAGTGCTAAATGCAAAGGTAAAATAACCTCCCTATGCCTGCTCAAGATTTCTGTTTCTATAGTTAAGGATTGTCTTAGCCCTTTTGGCCACCACATCGTACTGAGAGCTCTTGTTGAGCTGATTATCCACCGTGACTCCAAAATCTTGAGTCACTGATGATGCATTTCAGTGCCTGTGGAGTTGCTACAGCTTTCCTGAGGTAGAGTACCGGGTAAATGCTGGCCAGAGTTTGTTTGCATTTATGCTGTTTGAAACCCTGCAAGCAGAAGTGAATTCTGTTCAATTTCATTCTACTTGTACTTCAGAAGGCTGGGCTGCAGCAGAATTAGCCCCTAGAGCTAGTCGCTGCAAAGAAGCAC
Source organism: Pelusios castaneus (assembly GCA_007922175.1). Taxonomy (NCBI): domain Eukaryota; kingdom Metazoa; phylum Chordata; order Testudines; family Pelomedusidae; genus Pelusios; species Pelusios castaneus. Next base: position 6,286,277 of record ML686047.1, read on the forward strand.
TCCAAAACGGAGGCTAGAGAAAGGGTAGAATAGTGGTGCTGATCTCCTGTAAACATTGTAACATCTGTGGGAAATCAGATGTACAGCAGAGTACTTTTGGCATATGGTTGATACCAGATTCCACAATCTGACTTGACCTGTTGTGTCTCAAATAGATATTGAAAGTGGTCGTAAGTAGATGAAGAGAATTGATTGAGGGCAGGGTAGATCGCTGTTACTTTGCAGGTGGGGTCCCTTACTGAAGACAAGTAATTCAATTGGATGCATAAGGCAGCAACAGTCTGAAGAAAAATGATAGACGGTAATGTGCTGTTGTTGTGTTTGCTTCAGTAATGCATCACTCATGGTGGAGCAGTACAGACAGTGAGAGGAGATCCCTGATTGTCAAGACCTTTTTTTTTTGCTATTAGGGTAACATCATACTATTCCGCAGCCCCAAGTCTTATTGTGACCCATGCAAAATGTTGACAGATATCACCTACTGATATTTTCTCAATTATTTTTGCTGAAGAATGGGAGGGTGGAGGTTAGGATCAGGATTGGGGAAGTCTCTTTTGTCTGATGTTTGCATTTTGAGACAGTTGCAATTTTCAGGGAGACGAGCTAGGTTAGCTAGTCTAAGTGGTGACCTTGGCTTATTATAGTAGTGAATGCAGTTCTTCTGTGTTCTCTTAATGGAGAAGACAATGCATGGGTCCGGTGGAGAGTAAATATTCCTGAGAAGTTTTCAGCTGCTTCAAAACCGTGTGGGAGGTTAGTCAGGCTGGTAAATGTCAACAGCATAAATCATATTCCCTATTTTAGATTTGTAAATCCTTGTAGCTAAAACCCACAAATGTCTTTTTTTTTCCCTAGCCTAAAAATTTAAATTTCTCTTTGTATCATTCTGCAAAATAATAGACCTGAAGACATTTTAGTTCTGAAAAAAAGGAGAGAGTAGAGAGCACACAGCCTCAGGTAGAACTGTGGCAAGCTTATTTGGTTTGAAAAGCATAAGTTGTGGAGCAAGTGGCATAAATAAAACATTCTGATTTAATGGGTTCATGTGATATCTCATTTTAATCCTGTCTTTATCACAGAAAGAAGGAAAGACTCCTCTTTTGTCTTGTTAGCACTTACTTTTTAAAATGTTTGCTGAATAGTTGGCTTTTATTAAACTTCTTTCCTTGGAAGGAAAACAACATTAAAATCTATTAATCTCATGTGATTTTTTTTTTTTAGAATATCATTAAAATATAAGGCCTTATGTAGCAGTCTTGCATTATTTTTACCAGCCTGAAATTATACTTGATAGCATGTCATTTCTTCAGGATGTGTGCTACCTGTCCTAAAACTGTTTGAAAGGAACATACTCAACTCAAAAGCTTTTATAACTTTCTTATATCAGAGCAGTCACTGATTGAATCTAATACATTTCCCACCTTTCCCAGGGTAGCATTAAAATCAACACACTCTTTGTTCATAAAGAGTGTAGCAACTTAAGAGTGGAATAGGCTATTTTGTCATCTAAATGATGTAACTTACGCTGCTATTTGGCTAATGTCACTTTAAACACTCTTTCTACATAAATATTTTTACACTTTTTGTAAAAAAGCTTTGCTCCAGCTTTCTTAAATGTATGTCTCCCGTTGAAAAGGTATTAGAAATTGAAAGATTAACTGACACATTTGTTGACTGCGCTCGGTTAAAATTTTAAGGCACAAAATCAAACTCTTCTATAAATTTATTCTGGCATTTAGTAATGAGAATTTTCTATTAAGAAAATCTGTATTCAAGTTTTGTATTCTCCTGTATTTCCACTACACATTGATAAGTCACCCTTTTTCACTTTCTGACATATGTTTGATTCAGCATTGTTTATCTTTCTAAGATGAATAACATTTCAGAATCAGTGAGTTAGTGTTCAGTTCTCTGAAGCTCTGATAAAATCACCCTTTCGTTATCATTGAGAGCAATCAGCAAATTATGACATGTGTAACATTGTATATATGTATGTATAAATGATGATTACCCACTTTCATTGGTCTTCAAATCGCGCAAGCCCTAGATTGTTACAAGCACATTTATTGTAATTGAGACCGTTGTTCTTTTGGGTTTGGTTTGTGTCGTGTGTATTGAGGTGATACTACTGAATAATTTGTCACATGATTGTGCTCTAGAAGATAAACTTTAACAAGAAAAAAGTTAACGGTACATCAACTTAATCTTCTTACTAAAAATTTGTTACAGATGACACTTTAATAGAACTACTGGGAAGAGGAGAATTCTCTTTTATTCCTGTTTTGTATCTCTCATAGCATTTCCTGTATATTCAGTCTTGCTCCTTCCTCTCTTGTCAGGAATGCCTGTATTCCAGTCTGGCATACCGCCTAGTAGTGACTGTCCAGGGCCGCTTTGCCTTGTGATTACAATTCATGAGAGTGTCCTCCAAGGGTGAGAGTCAAGGGCTCTTCTGCCTAGTGGTTGTGGAGCTGGGGTGAGGCGGTAGTAGTGGGACCCACATCCACCCTACTCCACTGAATTCCATCCCAGGACCCTTAAAAGCAGTAGAGTAGGACATATATGTGACCTAGGGTCTGTTACCCTTATTCACATTTCCTGGGTCACTTCTTCCTCATTTCCTGTACCTCCATTGGTGCCATAGCTTGGTCTTGATCTCTCCTGGCTTCCTCCTGGGTTTGTCTCTGGGGCACCTTCCCCGGGTGACAGTGAGTCATTACGCTTGGCTCCTGTGGTCATGGGCTTCCAACAGCTTGATCCTGGCAGCTTCTCAGCAGGAGGCTGCTGCACCTAACTGCTCTCCTCTTTGGTCAGCCCAAATTGAGCTGAGATGCTCCCTTTTGTCTCCCCAGTGTGGGTCTGTGGTATGGTAGAGTCACATGAGGAGGTGATACTTTTCAGAGCAACAGGAAAAAATTTCAAGTAGGTAAATGTGATTGTAAAACTAGAAGAACTAGTGAGGGACAGGTTCACAAATGTAAACATCCCTCTGGGCTTTTGATGCTGCTGAGAGGAAGCAGCTTCTTCTCGCTTTTTCTCTCCCTCCCACTCCTCCTTGAGCAGACAACCTCCTGAATGTTAAAAGCTTAACTTAGGTACCACACCTTCATGAGTGTAGAGCGTCACTTGTTCCTGTTCAGCTTTCGGAGCCTGCAGATTTCATGTGACAACTAATGCTGTACTTAATTGTGAACATAAAAATCAGCAATACACTGAAAAAATAAAAATTGTGCCTCTGTCAAATTAAATTTACTACAGTGCAGATTAGTGATGGGCACATAAAGACCATCCTATACCAAAAACCTACGGATCGCTATAGTTACCTACATCTCTTGAGCTTTCAGCCAAGACACACCACACGATCCATTGTCTACAGTCAAGCCCTAACATATAACTTCATTTGCTCCAATCCTTCGGACAGAGACGGACACCTTCAGGATCTCTATCAAGCATTCTTAAAACTACAGTACCCACCCACAGAAGTGAAGAAACATATTGACAGAGCCAGACGGATGCCCAGAAATCAACTACTACAGGAGGAAACCCAAGGGAAAAAAAAAAACCAGAACACCATTGGTCACCACCTACAACCCCCAAGTCAGACCTCTTCACCACATCATCAAAGATCTACAGCCTAGTCTTCAAGACAATCCCTCACTCTCTCAAGCCTTAGGAGACAGACCTCTCCTTGCTTACAGACAGCCCCCTAACCTTAAACGGATACTCACCAGCAACTACAGATCACTCAACAGAAACATTAAAGCAGGAACAGATCCCTGCAACAGACCACGCTGCCAAGTTTGCCCTCATATCTACACTAAAGACACCATCACAGGACCAAATCAAGGCACCTACTCCATCAAGGGCTCATCCACCAATGTGATTTATGCCATCATGTGCCGGAAATGCCCCTCTGTCTTATATATTGGACAAACAGGACAGTCTTTGTGCAAAAGAATAAATGGACACATCTGACATCAGAAATTGCAACACTAAAAAACCAATAGGGGAACACTTCAATCTCTCTGCTCACTCCATTGATGACTTGCTAATAGCTGTGCTGAAACAGATGAATAACAAATCACGGCTTCAAAGAGAAACTGCATAACTCAAATTTATATGCAAATTTGGCTCAGCTGCGTTGGGGTGAAACAGGGACTATGGATTTTTCTCTCATTACAACAGGTGATTTGACCTCACCTTCCTCTATGTGCTGTTCCCCAGTGTTTGAATCCTAACACCTGTTTTGATTTGCTGTTACAGCCTGACCTGATGCTATGTCATACACTCCCCTGCATTTAATTTTCTCCCATTCTGTAAATTTCCCATCTTCAAAGCGTCTGACGAAGTGGGATTTTCTCCCGCAAAAGCTCATGCGATATATAGATCGGTTAGTCTTTAAAAGTGCCACAGGACTCTGTTTGTTTTTCTGCAGTAGACTAACACGGCTACCCCTCTGGAACTTGTCAAAATAAAGAACACCCACATCCCTGTATTGCTTGAATTGGGCTAGGGAAAGGACAAGTCTGAATAATTTAGGTCCGTTATGCTTTCTTGTCATAAGGCTTTGTATACGAGCTACCAAAGAGAGAACTCAAGCATCACTAATAGAGTGTAACATAGCATGTAACAAAGTTTAACATTATCAAGGTGCTGGACAACCATTAATCGTTGCAGCATCTCTTTTGAACCACTTCTTTTTTGCTGATAGGAGGAAGAAGAGTTAGTAGAAATCTTCTTAGTCAGGGCCATCTAGTGAGTAGGCATCATTGGTCAGAAATTCCTAGCTCCTATTCCTGTGGTAAGACCAATATATATTGCTGCTTCTCTATATTTTAAAAATGAAAAATTACATGGAGTGCACAGATTACATTCAGAAAATGTAATCTTTTAGCCCAATATGTTAAGTGTGATCTAAAGAACAACTTGGAAAGATAATTAGGAGAATACCCCTGAAGCTGAAGCACAAAACTGTCATTTGAGAGACTGGGATTTTATTTGATTGGAGGCTTAAAAAAAAATTGTGAAACACTTGGAAATCCTTAACTGGAAGGCTTTGTATGGATATAAAGTATCATCATGGCGTTAAGTGGCCACCGAGCAACACCTCCATGTTAATACTTCAGCCAGATGTTTTCCTTGTTTCCAAAATATTAAATATAAAGGAAGTAAAATCTGTCATTTCCCTGCCCCTCCAAAGTGATAGTTTTTGTTGGATTTTTATTTTTGCAGTGAAATTTAGGTTTGTTTTTCTTGTATGTTTTACCAACTGCAAACCCAGCCAAATGGAAACGTCAAGTGGACCATTCTAGTGATACCTTTGAACAATTTCACACTATGAAAAACAAAGTATACACCTGACTTATTTAAATAATACTTCCCAAGTGACAGGAGATCCCATCTGCTTCATCCCAAACTCTGCTTTCTTTGGCTCCATGAGGTACAAGTATAGAACAATCTTTGAATTTCAGATTCCACAATGTTTGTTTCAATATATGGTTCTACTCTGAAAAGTAACTGGGTAAAAATGGCATGCAGTTCCATGTCTTTGTGTCCCCAGGATTGTAGATCAAATATGCTTAATTTACTACTAAAAGATATTTTTCCTTACTGCCTGCCCTCCGATCTCTTCCTGGGAACTGCAGGTGCAGCAGGGTTCTTTCCTCTTTGCAGTAATGAAAGTTCTGCACACCACACTGTTGTACCCTCCCGCTTCACTTGTGAAAATACCACTGAAGACAATGGAATTGCAGTAGCGTGACTGTCTGGCACTGTAATTGAAACTTCATCAACAGTTCTGGTGGTGTGCAGGAATAATAGACTCTAGCTCGTACTGTAAGGTCCATGGCTTCTGTTGTGCTAACAGGAGTAAAAGCATGTTCTGTTCACTGAAGTCTGCAAAACTGACACAAATCCATGCTGTTTTTAAGAAAGAAGGGTTGTATTTATTGAGCTACTTACGCTTACCTCATTTAATGTTACGTAATGGAGTGGGAAACACAAAAAGGTTAGACAGGAATGGGAAAGGGGAGCAGTGGGGCAGGATGAAAATCAAGTGAAGATCTGCCTGAAATCTTAGGGGCTGGGCAGTCTGCAGAGAAAGAGAAGGAAATGGGGAAAAAACTCCTTCCTCTCCCTTGTAAAATCACACCAAAAAGAACTGGCATTTGAAAGTTCCTCCTCTTCCACCCCCCTGCAAGTTGTTTCTCTTACAAATGAATTGAAATCCTGTTCTTAGATCATTTCATAACCAGATCACCCTCTATTTTGAGCATTGTCACTGATTTATGACTGTCTCCTATCTTTGTTTTATTCTGGTTTAGTGACAGTGTCATTTGTGGCTTATCAAGCAATGCTTAGTTCAGGGTCTGCATGCAGTGTGTATGGGGATAAGGGTGGAAAATTAGCCTTTGTAAAATAGGGGTGGGCAGATTTTTTTGGCCTGAGGGCCACACCTGTGGTATAGTAGGCCTGAGGCAGGGAAAGGATTGGGTCTTGGAGCAGGGAGTGGCCACGCTCTGCCCATGTAGTGGGAGGAGGAGGGATGAGAAGGGACGGGGGGCGGGCCAGGGATGTTTCTTGCAGTTTTTGTTTTATCACTTTAAAAAGTACCATGGGGAGGGGTGGATTTGAGAGAGGGGGAGTTTTGGGTCTCTTTTCGGTTTTTCAGGTGTGGGTGTGTGGTGGGGTTTTAGGGGGGGGGTAGTGTGAAGGAAAGGGTGGGAGCCGGGAGGGAGCCTGGGCAGGGGAGTTTTGCACCATTTTGTTTGTTGTTTTTTCTTTTTTTGTTGGGGTGGAGTCACGAGGGGGAGTGGTCACTGTGCACCAACCAGGTGCTGCTTGGCCAGCCCCTCTGGGAGAAGGGGGTGGAGCTGGGAGGGCGGGGGAAGGGCTGCAGGGCTCTGGCCATGGTGCTGCTGAGCCACCACTGGAAGGGGGGAGTGGCTGTGGCAGCCGATGGCTGTTGATTGGTGCAGCTGTTGGACTATAGGAAGGGTGTTCTTGGGCCTTAGTTCACCCACCTCTGTTGTAAAAGATGGTCTCAAGTTCAACCAGAAGTCATGGGTTTAATGCAGGTGTTACTAGATTAAATCCTGTGGCCTGTCTTATGCAGAGCAGGCTGTATGACCCTAGTGATTCCTTCTAGCTTTAAAATATATTATCTAATTTCAAAAAGGTTTTCTGAGGGGAAGAGTCTTGCTTACCTAATGTATAAAAACCTATTTTTCTTAGCTGTAGTATGCGGAGCTTCTGGAAAGGTGAAACTCTTATAAATTGAATTGATAAAAATACAAAAATCAGAACAGTTAATGAAAGGCCTACGTGAATCCTGAAAGCTATAAATCCTCTGGAAGAAGGCTTATAATGCAATAGGTTCCATTGTAGTGGTAGCAAGTGCTGTTTTCTCTAAGAGGCAGCAGAAAATGAAAATTATAATATAATTATAAGCCATTATAATCAGTCTATTTTTTTTGTTGTTGTTGTTCTCTAGGTTTCATTAAATGGTACCCAGTTTACAGACAGTCCCATTGGATCAGAGTTTACAGGTGTTTCTCAGGTAGGTACAGTTAAGTTTGGTAGCTCAATAGTCATGCATGATTCATTAATGGAAGAAGTACTGAAGTGCTAAAATGGGGCGGAGACCTCATTTGAGAGTCTAAGCCAAAAAAATATAGATTTTAGTGCTTGACTCAATGTTCATTAGAGTAGGTGGTAGCCCTCATCTACACTACAAACTTACATCAGTATAAAGATTTCGTACAGGTGTGTGGTAATAACCGCATTTTGGCCCGACACAATTATACTGACCCAATGCCTGGTGTAGACAGTGCTATGTCAATGGGAAGGCTTCTCCGCACCTCTTTGTTTCAATCTCAAGTTTTCTCGTTTTATGAACCAAACAGTTGTAATTCAGCTTTTGAGACTGTGATTTTAATAAACAAAGGGAATCTTCTAGATGGCCAGCCTTTGAAATGATTGTTTCTGCAGTTTTTGTGGAGATTCTCTTTTTAAAAAAAATACTGGCTAGTTTTATTTTTGCTTGTACCTCAGTGCAAAAATCTAGGCTGACTCTGCAGACCTCTGTGAGAAGGCTGGAGTCCAGCTTCGCTGACCCTCACCTATTTACAAGGGTGAACATCAGGATGTGATGATCGTTAACTTTGTAATTATATGAGGTCTTTGCTTTCCTCTTCTGTTTTGGAAGGAAGAAGCCCTGTTGCTGATGTCCGTAAGGCTCTATCATATAACTACCTCAACACGGATGCTTATAGCAGCAGCAGGGAGGCAGGTTGACTTCTGAGAAAATAATCTTTAACAAGGAGAACTGCAGGGTCACCTGCTTCATGTTTTGCAGACTGGTGCCAAGTATCAGCAAGACCCAACAATTGAGTGCAGGGCTGCGTCCAAGAACGGTGCTCATAGGAAGAGTGATTGGATCTGACGAGCAGCAAAGCCAGACGTTGTTGGATAGTCCAGAACCAGGGAAGGGACAATCCCATCCCAGCTGTAGAAACAAAAAGGGGGTCTTTTCCCCCTTCAAAAGTCCCTGTAATGAAAGTTTGCATGTGGGGAGGTGGGGGGGGGAGAAGGAGAGAAAGACAATGCTTTTCACTTTCTTCCCTAATGCAAAGTATTGCAGCAGGAAATGTTAAGGTGCCTGCATGTGGGATCGGGAGCAGGCAGGTGAACTTGTCAATAGTCAGTTTCACGGGGAGTGAAAAGACCTGTCTGAACACTCTTGATCTTCCACTTTCTAGAGAAAATTTGGGAGCAGAGGACTGATGGTACAACCTGACTGTCTGAAATCAGTGTGTTTTTAATGAAGACCAGGGATTTTTAGTTCATCCCCCACACTCACCCTCCAGCATGACTATAGAAAGCTTTTGATGCTAGTCTCAGCCTTGTGAATTTTCTGTTCCTGGTGTTGACTGTCTGCTGCAGTGAGGAAAATATAGGCAGATTATTTTCACATTTCGGTATTAGGGGATGGAGATCATTGCTGCAGTGAGGAAAAGAGTAGGGTTGATGGGGAAACAGATAAGATTGAGCTACATCTTGATGTGATCTGCCTTGTTATACAAAAGTGAGTGTAAGAGATCCAGCCATGCTTGACCCTTGCAAACTTTCAGTATGCCAGCAAACAGTACTGGCTATTTGCTAATACTGAAATGTTATATTTGCCTATGTGTTTCTTTTTAAAAACCAAACCAAGAACCACCTGCTAGAAAGGAGACGTCCTAGTGCCTGCATGGTTTTGAAGAAAGACCTTGAAAAATAGATAGATGCACACTTGGCTCTTCCCTAGTTTAACACCACCGAAATCTGATTTAAATAAGGGTTTGAAAAACCTCAAATTACAGTAACTCAGTAGAGACTTGTTGCATCTGAATTCTTTGAAGATACAGTCTGCACAGACCTGGGGTTGCTGGGGATGAGCAGGACTATCTATCCCTGTAGTTGTTGGTCTCAGCTGCTGTGGTGCCAAGGACTGGAACTGAGAGTTTGGAGTCTCCCCCCCCAGGATTATGGGTGTCAGAGTTAGTAGATTTGGACAAGCAACTTGTGGGGAGACAGATATGTTGCCTGGGACTGATTATCCAGAGACTGGGAGTCGGGGAAACCAGGTTTTAGAACGAAGGTGGGCTAACTACAGCCTGGGGGCCTGATATGACCCGCGAGTCCCCTTCCTCTGATTTGCCAGTTGCAACAGGTCAACAGCCCATAGTATGTCTGCTACAGCCACTCCCGATATGGAGTGGGTGGCCCATGAGCACCACAGCCAGAACGCCATAGGCAGCTCCCTTCTTCCCTCCCAGCTCCACCCCCTTCTCCATGGCCTGGCTGAGTGGCACTTTGGTTCCTCCCCTTTCTCCCATGGGCTAGAGACGCCATGCAGGAGCATGGCAGCTGCTCCCCCCACAGCACCCAATGGGGTTCTGGTTGGACCATGGCTATCACTTGCCCCAGGGCCCCGCGATGGCCGGCTGTCCCCTTCCCCCATGCTAACAAACGAAAAGTTGTTGTTGTAGTAGTAAAAAGTTTAACTTTGGCGTAGTTATTACAACTGTTACAAATGTTCACAAAATGGCTTGCTCTTTGAATTGCATCCTAATATAATATTTGGATAAATGTGTATTTTTAAATATTTATTGGTTATTAATAAAAACATAATTGGTTTTTATAAAATAGATGGTGAGGTAATTTCATTATAGTAGAAACGTGAAGCCCGCGATGACATACCAGTATTCGGAGAGTGGCCCACCTGTGAAAATTATTGCTCACTCCTGTTCTAGAAAGAGATTGAAATCAGACAGACAGCCAGGGTGGGAAGACAGACGAGGATTGTAAAACAGTGAGGAAAGAGAACGCTAGATTGGTGGCATTATGGGGAACTGGGGGAAGTGGGAAAACGCAGTTGGATAAGAGAACTGGGTGCTGGGGAGAATGAATGACTGAGAATCGGGGGGGCTGGGAAGGAAGCCCTAGTACTGACTGGTTGGGGGAACAGGGGCAGAACACTAGGGAACACTCTTTCATAATCTTGACTGGAACACAAGGTTCCTGAGTGTGACTATTTATTCCTTCACTGTCAGCAAATACTTGGGAAACCTCCTTGCAAAATGTATGCCTTATCCCCCTTAATTCTGGCATTTTCTAACTTTTGGGTGCTTGATTTTGCATCCTTAATTGTCCTTTAATGCTGTTTTTATGTGTAATATATAGAATAGGTTGTTTTGTCTAAATGATAAACGTTTAAAATCATGGTTCTGCTTTGAAAAGTGACTATATTAAATTGCACCTTATTTACCAGTTGCTTTCTTTGTGGTGGTCATTTATATGTGCCTTCTACTGTCTTTATTGAAATAAGTTTTTGCTACTATTTTCTCCTTTTATCACAGGAGGAACAACAGTTTAGGAGGAGTGAAGTGGATTCGGTTTTCTGTTGTACAGAAACATGTTTCATGTTGCAAATTCTTTTAATGAGCTCTGGGATGTTGCTTGGGACCTGATAGTGCCCCATTAAAATTAGAAGGCATTTTACTATTGACTCCGTAAAATCAAAATCTAGATCTTCTCCCAGCAGCTTTCCACGTTCATTAGACACTGATGTAATATCACTAAATCTATTAAAACAGGGGTGGGCAATAATTTACACAGGTGGGCCACTTTCCGAATTTTGGTATGGCATCGTGGGCTGCACATTTGCTATAATGCAATTACCTCACCACCTACTTTGTAAAAACCCAATTATGTATTTTATTAACAATAACAGTTAATATTAAACACATATTTATCCAAATATTATATTAGGAGGCAATTCAAACAGCAAACCATTTTGTGAACATTTGTAACAGTTGTAATAAAAATGCCAAAATTAAATTGTTTACTACTGCTTATACTTCAATAACAATGGGGGTTTTTTAGTTAATGGGGGGAAGGACAGGAGCCTGGAGTGAGGAAGAGCTGGCCACCCCTGGGCCTTGGCCCTGGGACAGTTGGCCATCGTGTTCTGGCCAGGACCCCTCTGGGCACTGGGGAGAGTGGCTGCCATGTTCTAGCAAAGCGCCCCTGGCCCACAGGAGGACGGGGTGGAACTGGAGCGGCTGCTGCTCGCCAGCTAAGGTGCCGCTCAACCAGCCCCCCGCGAGAAAGTGGGGAACTGGGAGGGAAGGAAGGAGGGGCTGTGGCCACCTGCTGGAAGAGGGAGCGTCGGTAGCAGCTGTGCTCGGGTCTGTTGACCTGGTACAGCTGGCGGGCCGGAGGAAGGGTGCTCACAGGCCATAGTTTGCCCAGCTCTGTGTTACAATTAATTTGAGTATTGCCTTGTAGTTATGTCTTTAAACTACAGGCACTTGTGGAAAAAGCACTAGGCACCCAAACAATTAGTTAGATTATGCAATTGTAAAATCACCATAGCATACAAATCACATAAAAATCACAAAAGGCATTTGATTTGATACCACACATTTTTTTAAAATTAGAGTGGTACAAAATTAACATGGTACACATTAAATGGAATAATAATTAGCTAAGAGAGAGGTTTCAAAATATAATTCTAAACGGGGAGCCATCATCTGACAGGGTGCGTTTTTATGGCTGTGATAGACCATAGGAAAGGGGTGTTTTGCTCTCCTGACCAGCCCTGCAGCGCTTCTGGTGAGGCCCAGATCCTCTCTAAGCAGCTTGGCCACTCTGCTTCCTGATCCAACAGGCCTGGGATCTCTGACCAGTTGGGCCAGGCAGTGGTTGTGGTGTAGTCTTCAAATTCTCCTTCTCTGTCTCGCGATTGTGCCTTCTGGCTCCACAATACTCCTAGGGAGCTCTGGGAATCCAGCTCTGGGAATCCAGCTATCTCCCTTGCTGTCGCGCCCTTTGTTGACGCCTTTGCAGGGCTTTTAACTCAGGCTTCTTGCCAAAGACGGTGCAGCTTACCTGCTGGTGAGGGGTCCTCCTGGCTCTTGTGGGAGCTGAGGGCTCCCCCTCTGGCTAGAGGGGTTGATGCACCTTGTTACAGTGGGGTCCTGCAGGGAGCAGTGCTTGTACTACATTCTTGAACGTTTTTAATCAGTGATCGAGAGGAAGACATAAAATCATCACTGTTGAAGTTTTCAGAGGACACAAAGATTGCAAGATTGGTAAATAATGAAGAGGAAAGGATAATAATTCAGGGATTGCGATTGTTTGGTAAACTGGGCACAAGCTTACAACATGCCTTTTAATATAACCAAATATAAATGCATACACCTAGGAATGAAGAATGTTGGCCATGCTTAGGAAGCAGTGACTGAGAAAGATCTGGTGGGGAAGGGCCAAATGGAATATCATCTGAACATGGATTCCCAGTGGGATGATGACATTAAAGAATGTTGATGATGAATTGGAAGAGAAGAGAAGAGAAGAGAAGAACCAGGAGAATGCTTTAAAGGATTAGAAAACATGCCTTAGTGATAAAATGTGCAAGTTGAATTTCTTTAGTTTAACAGAGAGCTGATTAAAGGGTGACTTGATCACTGTCTGAGTATTTAGATAGGGAGCAAATCATAGAATTGTGGGTTTGGAAGGAACCTCGGGAGGTCTCCTAGTTCAGTCCCCTGCCTCAAGGCAGGACTAAGTATTACCTACACCATCTCTGACAGGTGTTTATCTAACTTGCTCTGAGAAAAAACTCTGAGAAAAAACTTACAACAATGGAGATTCCACAGCCTCCCTAGGCAGTTTATTCAGTGCTTAACTATCCTGACATTTAGCCCCCTAATCATTTTCGTTGCCCTCCGCTGGACTCTTTCTAATTTGTCAACATCCTTTCTGTAATGGGGAGCCCAAAACTGGACACAGTATTCCAGATGTGGCCTGACCAGTGCTGAATAGAGGGGAATAATCACATCCCTCGATCTGCTGGCAACACTCCTACTGATGCAGCCCAATATGCCATTGGCCTTTTTGGCAACAAGAGCACACTGTTGGCTCATATCCAGCTTCCCGTCAACCATTATCCCCAGGTCCTTTTCTACAGTGTTGCTACTTAGCCGGTCGGTCCCCAGCCTGTAGCAGTACATGGGATTTTTCCATCCTAAGTGCAAGACTTTGCACTTGTCCTTGTTGAACCTCATGAGATTTCTTTTGGCCCAGTGCTCCAGTTTATCTAGGTCTCCCTGAATCCTGTCTTTGCCCTCCAGTGTGTCTACCATTCCCCCAGCTTGGTGTCATCTGTGAACTTACTGAGCGTGCAATGTATCCCATCACCCAGATCATTAATGAAGATGTTGAACAGGACCGACCCCTGTGGCCCTCCACTTGTTACTGGTTGCCAACTAGACATTGAGCCATTGATTCCTACCTGCTGAGCGCAGTGTTCTAGCCAGTTTTCTATTCATCTTACGGTCCACTTGTCCAACCCACACTTCCTTAACTTGCCGACGAGAATGCTGTGGGAAACCTATCAAAAGCCTTGCTAAAGTCGAGATATATCACGTCGACGGCTCTTCCCACATCCACAAATCCAGTCTTCGCATCATAGAAGGAAATCAGGTTGGTCAGGCACGATTTGCCCTGGGTGAATCCATGCTGACTATTCCTGATCACTCTATTTTCCTCCAAGTGTTTCCCATTTTGGATGTGTGCAACTGATTGTTTCTTCCTAACTGGAATACTTTGCATTTCTCCTTATTGAATTTCATCTTGTTTACTTCACTCCATTTCTCCAGTTTGTCCAGATGATTTTGAATTTTAATTCTACACTCCAAAACACTTGCAACCACTCCCTGCTTGGTATCATCCACAAACTTTATAAGCATACTCTGTCACTATCTAAACCATTGATGAAGATATGGAGTAGAACTGGGCCCAAAACTGACTTCAGCAGGACCCTAGTCAGAATGCCCTTCCAGTTTGACTGTGAATCAATAACTACTACTCCCTGGGAATGGGTTTCCAGCCAGCTACACACCCATATAACAGTAGTTCAAACTAGATTGTATTTTCCTAGTTTGTTTATAAGAAGGTTATGTGAGATAGTATCAGAAGACTTACTAAAGTGAAGATATACCACATCTACCGTTTCTCTCTCTTCTTCCCCCCCCCCCAAGGGTTGTTACCCTATCAATGAAAGCTGTTAGGAAGTATGACATGATTTGCTCTTGTCAAATCTTGTTACTTATCATTAAATACCTTACTTATCACTATATTGCTATATATCACGAGTATCTTTAGGAAAAGTCAGGGACGGGTCACAGACAAACAAAAATTCGCAGAAGTTGTGACCTATTCTTGACTTTTACTAAAAATACCTGCGGCATGGACAAACACAAACTGCTCCAGTCCCTTTGCTGCTCCTGCAGCCCCCGGGCTGGCTGCCAGTCAATTGCTCCGTTGGCCAACCCCAAAAGAAGTCAGAGGAATCAATGCCGTCTGTGACAGAATTGTATCTTCGTTTACCACCTTATCTTCTAGGTGTTTGCAATTTGACTGCTTAATTATTTGTGCCGTCATCTTTCCAGGAACTGAAGTTAAGATCATTCATTAGTCTGTAGTTCCCTGAGTTGTCCTTATTTCCCTTTTTATAGATTGGCACTTCATCTGCCCTTTTCCAGTTGTCTGGAATCTCTCCCAGCTTTCATGATTTTTCGAAGATAACGGATAGCTCCTCAGTGAGCTCCTTTAGTATTCTAGTTGGTAAATACTTAATAATGGGCTCTTCAACCTATCAAAGAAAGGCATAAGAAGATCTAATGGCTGGACATCGAAACTCAACCAATTCAATATTGAAATAAGGACTAATTGTTAACAAAGGGGGGTAACTAACCATTGGAACAACTATTCAGGGCTCGTAATGGACTCTCCATCACTGATGATTTTTGGATAAAGCTTAGATTTTTTTTCTAATGTGTGCCCTAGGGCAGGGGTTCTCAACCCCTTCACTGTCACAACAGCTGTGAGGGCACCCCAGCTGTGCACGACACCCCACGCTGCTGTCGCTCCCCCCACTGCCAAAGTTCCAGCGGTGGGTCAGGTTGCAGTAGCCTCCACTGCTGAAGAAATCTCCCTCTGAAGTAGGGTTACCAGATACCAAAGCATGGAAAGGGGGACAGGGAAGTACGAGGAGGAGGACATGGAGAAAATGTAGTATTAATATCTGATGACCCCCCGCGACCCCTTCTATGATCCTCTGCCCCTCCCCCGTGGCCCCTGGCCAGAGGTCCAGAGCTGCGGCGGCTCTTAAAGGGCCAGCGGCGTAAAATCAGCCTTCTGCTGTAGCTCTCTTTGGGCAGTCGGCAGCAGGCTGACTTCATGTGATACACTCAGCTACTCTGCCACAACCCACTTTTGTGTCGCGACGCAGTGGTTGACAACCGCTGCCCTAGGGCTTTCTTCTAGGAGAGGTCTATGACCCATGATGATCGCACCAGCTCTTTCTTGGCTTGGAATCTATACATCTACATGCAGGGTAGGAGAATTGAAGTTTGATTCCGAGCTCTGACTGTTTGAAGCTGCAGTCTAGTTGATTGGGTCTTTCTGTTACAGATCCATTTTATACACCATTTGTTGATGATGCACAGCGGGCATTTTATTGCTGGAAATTTGGTCCTGTTTACATCCACCATCTTGAGGAGGATCTGGAGGAGACAGGGATAGCTTTAAAATGCTAAGCTGACTTCATTGCAAAGCAGACTGGGGCCGTCTTTTAACCCACTTCTGATTTGTAAAAGCTAAATCCAGTCTCTGTAGCCAAGTTAGATAAAAGCGTTTGGGCCACAAACTGCTGCTGAAAGAGCAGCTGGGTTTGTAGAAGGGAAGGAAGTCCCAGGAGATACTATATCTTCCTAATTTTTTTCTCTCAAACAAAAAACAATAAGCATTTCCAACCGTGAAAGGAGTTTAATTTTTCCCAGCTATTTGAACTTCTACTTTGAATAATTTATTAGTAGAAAGTTGTAGTCCATGCGTCCATAAGTAAATGTTTAGTTAAATGAAATATGCGTTTATGGAGCCTTATTCATAATGACAGTAAGCCCTGCCGGGTTGTATTAATAGGCTATTCAGTGTTGGGTTTCAGTGCACCTAAAGCATGCATCAAGTATTTGCAGGCTTTTTTGCTCCTACTGAATACTTTGTAACATAAGAAATTGTAAAGATGACTTTTTTGTCTTAAGTATGCAAATAACCAATTATCTGTCTATTGAAATGTTTATTTGTAGACTCCATTTACTTTTGGCTTGGGTCAAAGGGCACCATATACAACAGGAGAACATTGTCTTCTTTGTAGAAGTGAACGGAAAGATACCTCGCTTTCAGAGAGCGGAATTAAAAATTCTAGCAAAACAACACTTTCTACATCTCCAAAAGCAAATAGTATGCTGCATCTTCCACTATGGGTGTGTCCAGATTGTCGAAGAACAGTTGAGAAGGAGGAGAGGCATGCCACACTGGAGCAATCTCTTGTGGTAAGTTTCAGTATACGAGCTGACAACATTGGGAGGACACCTCATTCCTTTGCAGGGAAATTTTGTTCTAGAAATTAAACTGAATGTGTCACCTGGCTCACACACTTTGAAAATGAGTCTCTTAACATTTTGGGCCATGAGAGAGAATTCAGTCTGGGATCCTCCTACTTGATTTTTGTTAAATTATTTCAGCTTTTCTTCTGTTTGCCTTTTCCTCTCTTTTTTCACTAAACTATATTCATTCTGCTTTCTTCTCTTCCTTTCTGTCTGCTCCTTCCCAGTATCTTTTTCTCCCACAACTCCTACTCCCCACCCCTCACCCCCATTTATGCATAATCTTTATTTCCCCACCCATCTGTTCTTCAGTCTTGTTCTTTCTGCTTTCCTTTCAGGTTAATATGCTTTCACTGCTACTTTTTTTCAAGTCTCTGGTTTTATCTGTTCTGTTCATTTTAGAGAGGCTCTTAAACATTTGCCTTTTTGCATGGTATGCAGTCAATGAACTCCATCCTGCATCCCACATATTCATTATACTAACCTGAGACACAAATTTTAATGCTTAAACTTTAACAACCTCTTTAAATTGAATCTTTGTTTTTAAATTGTAGCTTGTATACACCAAGACTATAGGAGCACTGCACGTATAGCATGGAGAAATATAATAGGACAGTAGTTTTCAACCTGTAGTCCTTGGATCTGTGGAAGTCCCTAGACTGTTTAAAATGTCCAAAGGGTTCCATGCCTCCATTTGAAACATTGCAGAGGTCCACAAATGAAAAAATGTTGAAAACCACTATGTTGGGGCATAACAAGTTGAATGAAGGATCCAGAAAATCCATTAAGAAGTGAATTAGTGTTCTGAGTAAAAGTCTGTTACATCATAGAACAGACTTAACACTAACATCTGTTTTAACTTTACTAACCCACAGGTAGGGCAGACTGATTTTCCACTCTGCATGTATCAGTGTTCAGTGAGGCCTTTGGCCTTGGTATGAGCTGGCACCTGGTCTGCGAGTGTCGCAGTTCTTAAATATACATTTTAAAGGCACGTAATTAAAGGTGTGTCTGAGATGTCTGAATTTAACTTAGTGACCTTATCAATTAGTGTTTATCATCAAATGAATTGTAGAAAGTGACTAACAGCTCCAGACTTAGATATGTTATCAATCAGCCTGGAGTGTGGATAATCTCTTCTAGCATCTCCATGGTTACAAGGTATTGACATTTATTACCAAGCACCTGAAGACAGCATAATTCCAAAAGCACTGTTTATAGAGTAAAGTCTAGTGATTGGAAAGAGTAAGGTTTTATGTGTTTAGCTAGAGTAGGTTATCAAACTATAGAAAACAAGCAATGAGCTGTCAAATACAAACCATAGACGGACGAACTAGGTTCCATAATTAGTTCCAAAAGAGAACTTAACTCTATTTGATATCATTCTAATGTATCTAGCAATTTACAGCACATTGTAAGATATTATTCAGTCTGAGTATGTTAAACAACATATTTGAAGGTTACTAGAAGAGAAATTCTAATAGTTATTCTCACTTTTGGATTTACTAATATATCAAGTCTTGCGCTTGTGTCTTATGCCGTAAGTTCTGCAAGAAAAGGAGTGCCTTTAGTTTTATCTTCTGGAGCAGGGGTCCTTAAACTACGGCCCGCCAAGGTCATTACCCGGCCCCCACCCCTGCTGCGGCCGCGGGCAGCACTGCGTCCAGTTCCCCCAGGGCGGAACAGGCAGGCTCAGGGCCGGGGCATATGCGCGCGCCTGCCTGCCTGCCCCATGCGGCTGGGGTGGCCGCAGCCAGGGCAGGCTCCCGGGCTCCCACCCGCCGGCCGCCTTGACTTCCTGGCCCGGCGCCGGGGTCAGCTCCGCTCCGCCGACAGCCTCGGCCTCTCGGAACAGGGCCAGGATCGGTCTCCGGTGCCGGGGTCTGGTCTGCCCTCCCGGGGCCGCGTTCGGGTCCCTGCCGCCTGCGGCCTCGGCTTCTTTTTTCTTTCTTTTTTTTCTTTTCTCGGCTTCTTTCTTTCCTCCTTTCTCTTCTTTGCCTTCCTTTCTCTTCTTTGCCTTCCTTCCTTTCTTTCTCTTACTTTTTTCTTTTTCTCCTCCTTCCTTCTCTTTTTTCTTTCTCTTCCTTCTTTTTTAAAAAGCTTTTTAAAAATTAATTTTAAATAGAAACCTTTCTAAAAATTAAATTTCAATTCAAAATTCATTCAAATTAAATTAAACACAATTAATTCTATTTACAATCATTTTAACTTCAATTAATGCCTATAATTTCTGTCGTGTGAGTTTGCACAAAAATTTTATTCAGAAAAGGTTTTGCACACGGCTTGAAAATCTTGCACACAAGCCGCCAAACCTAGAGGGAATATTGGTTACTAGTTGCCTGCACAACAGCAGCCCAGCAGGCTAAAATCGGTCAGTCCCACACTCTGGGCCTGGCCGGAGCCCCACAGCACCAACAAAAAGTGTGTGGATTCATTATCACCTGCCACTCAGTACCCAGAAACACAGGCCAGCAGCAGACATGAAAGCTATGCGTTCATGTTTTTTTCAAACTATAGTACGGCCCCCCCAACAGTCTGAGGGACCGTGAACTGCCCCCCTGTTTAAAGAATTTGAGGACCCCTGTTCTAGAGTGTCGACACTAAGGGCTTGTCTATGCGTATAACACTGCACCTGCGCCGCTGCAGTGCTTAGTGGAGATGCTGTTTGCATCAACAGGAGAGTTCCTGGTAGCTGTGGTGATGGGAAAAGTCCTTCTGACAACATAGTGCAATCTAAACTGCTAATTTGGTCAGTATAACAGTTGATATTTCCACACCTGAGTGACATAATTATATTGATATAAATTTGTAGTTTAGACTGGGCTAAATAAATAAACTGTGAAGTAGAGTTCATTCTAGTTATTCAGGATTTCCCTGCTTGCATGAGTTTCACGTTTTTTGTCTGGTTTGTAAGATATCATTCTCTCTCTCTTTTTTTTCTTTTTTCTTTTTTTTTTTTTTTTTTTAAAAGAGCCAAGATTTTCTTTTGCACATGCCTCTTGGAAACAGTGGATCACAGCAGGAATCTGTAGGAGGAGGGAGACTAACAGTTGGAGCACAGACAATACCCTCTGCAGATCTCAATAATTCTCCTTCTGACATAGCATGCAACTGTGAGGCCTGTAATGAGCGCAGGTGAGACTCGCAGTAAACTTGATGCTGCAATCAGTAAACTTAGTAACACAGCAACTTTTTCATATCTGCTGCCATTGGTTTTCTAATTTAATTTGGGTAGTGGATGGGCACTTTTTCACTGAAGTGCATCTTTTAAAATAGGGTGGTGGTACAGTAACATTAATTTGTATGCTCTGTTAACCTTTCTGGCATTCTTGCAGAGAAATTTCAGCAGAGACTGAACGTGAATCTCAGCAGCTTCAAAATTACTGGTCAGAAGTAAGATACATGGTCCGATGTGTGTATCGCCAAGCTGGAACTCCATTGGCAGATGATCAAGACCAATCCCTAGTACCAGACAAAGAGGGAATGAAGGAGTTGGTGGATAGGTATGAAACATTTTACAGAATTGTATTCTGTAGATTAGTACTGTTCTTCCAGCTAAAAATCTTTATGAAATGACAAGTAATTGAGAATCACTGATTTTGTTAGTAGAAGTGTATTTACCACTTTTAATCAGTGAGCACACTTGTTTAAAATCATCAATCTCTTAGGTGTACAAACATTCAGAATTCTTCAATGCATTGAAGGATCAGAGCAACTTTAAGTAAAGCTCCTGCATGGAATATATTGAACATTGGCTTGAATGCATTATATGAAATGATTAAATTCTGACATAAGTCTATAAGAGGGCTATTGATGCATAACTTAAGGATATGTCCTAAAAATTCAACTCTTCTAAAGAACATGAGAAGATTAATATTAAATGTCAAGATACTATTCTCAGTTGAAACTTCCATACATGAGACTTTGTTCTTATTTAGTGCATGGGATTAGAATAAACAGTGCAGGTTTCTTACAGTCATGATGACAACTAAAGCATTACTTCATTAGTAAAAAGTTAGTACTTATAATTGGATTACTAGGTTAGGAAAATTATTGAGAATTTGTAAACACTTAAAAATTAGTTGCATATTTGCAATGGTAATCCTTTCTTAGTATGACATAGAGAAGATTAGCTTAATGTGATCACTTAACATTCATGCTATTGAAAATAATATAACAATCTAAGTGTGTTTAAACTTCCCCAGTATGTTGGGTATCTATCTTTAATTTCTCAGCCTAGCTGGAAATGTGAATCCAAGAATAGCCACTCCTATTGGTGTATGGAACATTTAAAATATTAGTGGGTCTCCTCTCCTGATAACTGAATGACAGTAACCCTTGGTAAGAGCTTCTGGCTGGATCTAAATTCTGGTGAGATAAATGTTATGAAGGGTAGAGGGAAATGTTTTGAGGGAGTTTGCCATCAATTGATCCCACCTTGGATGAGTTCATGTGTCATTTTAGAATCATGATAGCTCTGAGATGGCCAAATGATCTTTGACCATATTTGGCTGGCCAACGGACCTTACTTTTTTCTGTTACACACTTACTTACTTGTCATCTCTCTCAAATTGTTCTTAATCTGTCACTATTTTGTTGGAACAGACTTGCCATCAGACAGTAAATTGTTGTTTCAGTATCTGCTTCTAATTTTGTGTAAGGCTATCCACTGGGTTTGAACATTTGTGCAATCATATTGCAAGAAAATATCACTATTAGTCATACCTTTTTAATGTCAAATTCCTGATAAAGACATACACCATAGATTTTAACCCAGAGACTGTTAAAGGTGATGTAGTTGTGACTCACTAATTTTTTCTTTGGTTATATGTGTATTTTATATAAATATTTCTTTGAATGTTTGCTCATGTTGGTTCCAAGTGGGCATGGCTGTGCAGCGTGCACAGTTGCCAGAAGGTTTTTTTCCCCTTGTGGTAGCTATAGGGTTGGCTCTGGAGCCTCCGTGGCCCTCTGAATAAGGCCCAGACAACCCCCAACCTCTTCAGTTCCTTCTTGCTATCTGTGACAGTCAGTATAACATAGATCTTCCCTTGCTTTGCAAGCATCCCCTTCTGTAGTAGTTATTGAACTGTCACCTGTAAATAGTTAAATAGTCTGAGTTAGTTGTGCTTGTTAATTATCTAGATAGGACCCTGCTTTTTGGGGTCACCTCCCCCTTCCCTAGGGCTGAGACGTGCTTCATTCCCCTGGGTTTAAACCTAATGAGGCTTATTTGAAAAAAAAAAAAAACAAAAAAAACCCCTCATGCCCTGGAGCTATCCTTGTACCACTTGTCTTAAATATTTCGGGGAGTCCCATCAGAGGGATTGCTATAAGATCTTCAGGAAAATCTGTCTGAGGATGAAGAAAGAGAGGAGCCAGAGACTGAAGTTTATGCTGAAAGGGGCTGCTGTGGGGCCACTACTGGGCCTGGCCAAGCTGACGCTCAATGCCTTGATTCAGAGCATACCAGCATCCATGAGAGACACTGCAGTGAGGAGGGACTCTGTGGCTAGAGACCCTTGGCACTGTCACGAATCACCAGCATCAAGGGTTACCTCACAGGTTCAGCACTGGTTCCATTCCTGTGTTCTGCCGAAAAAGCTGAGGAAAATGGACAGAGGTGCTCCCCAACACCCAAAACTGAATGCTCAAGTAAAGTACAACCCATGTCGGTCCACTCAAGCGCTGCACTCACAGCCACAATACCGTTCATTCCGGCCCCAGAACGGGATTTGTTGAATCTGGTTCCTTTGGATTCCCCACCTACAGAGATCTGTGACCGGTACCTGCAGCTTCCTTTCCTATGTGTGGTAGAACTTGGATATGCAGGTATTCCTAAAGATAGGAGTGGTGAAAGAGGTTCCTTGGAAGCTAAGGGGCAAGGGCTTCTACTCCCACTATTTCCTAATTCTGAAAATCTCAGTCTCAGACCCATTCTGGATTTATGAAACCTCAATAGATTCATGAAGAAGTTGAAGTTCCACATGGTCTCTTTCGCCTCAGTTATTCCCTCCTTGGATCTGGGAGATTGTTATGCTGCCCTTGACTTGAAGGATGCATGTTTTCATGTCAGTCATTCCAAACTACAAAAAGTTTCTTCAGTTCATTGTCAGCTAAACTCAGTACCAGTTCACGATACTTCTGTTTTGCCTTTTGGCAGCTCCCAGAGTCTTTACCAAGTGTTGGCAAATTCCAAAGGGGTAGCTGTGTTAGTCTAGTTCAGCGAAACAAACAAGGAATCTTGCGGTACTTTTAAAGACTAACAAATTTATTTATCACATGAGCTTTCAAGTGTATTATTCAGAAAGCGAAAGGTACACATCTATTCATACCTTGACAACTGGCTGACCAAAGGTTGATCCAGAAAACAGCCAGATGCACATGTAAAATTGATAATTTCAGCATTTGCCAGGTTGGGTCTCCAGGTCATTGTACAGAGATCAATTCTGACACCCCACCCACCCCCCACTTAGAAAATAGAGTTTTTAGGAGTAGAGGTAATTTCAAATCAGTCCATGGTTTACCTCTTGGACTGTCAAATTCTGGACCATATGTTCCAGCATAGAAGAATGGAAGTAGTACCCCACCACCATAGCCCAAAACTGCCTGAAACTATTGGGGCATCTAGTGCATGCATGCATACATGTCATCCAGCATGTCAGGCTACTCCTCAGACCATTACAAGCTTGGTTAGTCTCACTTTATCATCCGTCCTGAGACTGCTTTGATAGGATAATCTAGCTGTCTCCCTCTGTGTTAGAAACAGTCCATTGGTGGCTCAACCTGCAATCAGTCTGTACAGGAGCCCCCTTTTCCACCGTTTCCCTCTCACTGTCTTTGGTCACCTAAGCCTCAGTGATGGGCTGAGGAATTCATCTAGGAGGCCTCAGGACCTAAGGCCTTTCACTCCATATCAGTGTGAGAGAACTGAGCGTGTTATGCCTAGCCTGTCAGGCCTTCCAAGCCTATATGGAAGGCAAATATGTATTGGAAAGGATGGACAGTACACAGAAATGTTCTATATAACAGACAGGATGGAGCATGCTCCTCTATCCTGAGTCAGGAAGCTCTTGAATTGTGGTACTCCTGCATAGCCCACTTGATTTACCTAGAGGCATCCTACCTGTCTTGGTTACAGAAAGAATTGACGGACCCCTTCAACCACAAGCGGTCTCTCCACCCATATTTGGTGAACGACATCTTCCAAAGATGGGGAATGCCCCCCACACACTTGTTTGTGACAAGGCATTACAGGAAGTGCACACAGTTCTGCTCTGCCTAGACTCTCAGCCTCAGATCGAGGAATGTCTGTGTTCGGGAAATTTCCAGAGGGGTAGCCGTGTTAGTCTGTGTACAGCAAAAACCACGAGAGTTCTGTGGCACCTTATAGACTAACAGATTTTCTTCGGCATAAGCTTTCGTGGGCTATAACCCACTTGTCAGATGCATCTGACAAGTGGGTTATAGCC
>ML686047.1:6311145-6375940 GCA_007922175.1 Pelusios castaneus
CTGTTAGTCTATAAGGTGTCACAGGACTCTCGTTGTTTGTGTTCTTGAAGAACATCTTATGTGTTCTGTGTGTTTCCACCAATCCTGCTAATTCACAGTGTCCCACTCAAGATCAGGAAGGAAAGATCCTCTGTAATTCTAGTGGCCCCACCATGGCCAGGCCAACACTGGTACACTCTGCTCCCCAGTCCTTCAGTGGAAACTCATATCAGTCTGCCGCTGGTGCTGCTCTTAATCATTCAGGATCACGACCACCAGGGCCTGATGATATCCTGAGTCAGTTCTTTGAGTATTCTAGGGTGCATATCATCAGGCTCTGATGACTTGAAGACATCTAACTTGTCTAAGTAATTTTTAACTTGTTCTTTCCCTATTTTCCCTTCTGGTCCTATCCCATTTTTATTGCCCTTCACTACATTAGGCATCCTAATGCCACCAACCCTCTTGGTGAAAACTGAAACAAAGAAGTCATTTTCTTCCTCTATTTCCACATTTTCTTTTATTGTTTGCCCTCTTTATTGAGTAAAGGTCCTATGCTCTCCTTGATCATCGTCTTGTTTCTAATGTATTTGAAGAATGTTTTCTTGTTACCTTTTATGCCCTGAGCTAGTTTGATCTCGGTTTGTGCCTTGGCTTTTCTATTTTTTTAACTTGTTACAGCTCAAACAGCAGGAGTTGTTGGTGTCATCAGTTATGTCCCTCTGGCCACTATCTCTGCATTTCGCTCTTGGGGACAGGCCTGCTTGGTCTTTGCCAACCCCACAGTGTAGCATTTCCTTAAAGGTCTGGACAGACTATACTCTCTGATGCCAATTATCCCAATGTAATCTTACTCTTGAACCGTCAAAGCTATTGGGTCCCGTGTTAGAACCTGTAGCGACATGCTTGCTCTTCTATCTATCTAGAACTAGCCTTTCTAGTGGCCATAACTTCGGCCAGGAGAGTTTCAGAATGCAAGGCCCTCACATACAAGACTCCTTATACAGTTTTTTCAAAGGTAATGTTCAGCTGTGCTCTCCTCCAGCTTTCCTTCTGAAGGCAGTGTCACAATTTCACTCAAGCCAGGACATAATCCTTCCAATTTTCTATCCAAAGTCACATGTGAACAACTGAGAGCAAAGGCTACATATGCTGGGCATTAGATGGGCTTTGGCTCTTACATCGAAAGGACTCAACCCTTTAGGAAAATGATTTAGCTCTTCATAGCAGTAAGGAAGGAAAGGCTTCTGTTTTCATCCCATTGTGCATCAGGACATGTTACGATTTGGTAAAAAGTCTGACAGTTCACTCCACAAGGGCACAGGGATCCTCAGTATCATTCCTCACTCAGATCCCAATCCAAGACATTTGTAGAGCAGCAGCATGGTTGATTTCTCAATCTTCATAGCATACTGTGCTGTTATTCAGCAGGCTAGAGACATGTGGCCTTTGGTAGAGCGGTAATGAGTGGCATTGAGTTCTGACCCCTCCTGCTGTGGATGTGCTTGGGAATCACTTACTTGGAATCAACATAAGCACCTGAAGAAGAAAAGACTGTTACTAGCTTCTTGCAATTGTTAATCTCTGAAATGTGTTGCTCGTACTCATTCCTAGATCCACCCACCTGTCCCTCTGTTGAAGCCAGAGACAAGAAGGAACTGAAGAGGTTAGGTGTCAGCAGGGCCCTATTTAGGGCTCCATGAAGATGTCCTTCTAAGGGGCTGCAGAACAAATGCTACAGATACCACTAGGGGAAAAACCCTTCTGGAAACATTGCATGTGGCACCCCACCTCCCTCCCTCTCTCCCTCCCTCCCTGCAATGGACATGAGCACCACATCTTGAAGAACAACAGTTACAGAAAGTTGTTAATCTTTTTTGTTTAGCAGAGAAAATTTAGGAATTGTACAATGTAGCATGTGACATTTCTCATGTAACTGCAAATATTACTTCCATAGATTTGTTTTACGGTTGGGGGATGAGGGTGGGGAGCTAGTATTTAAGGTGGAAATATGGTTCGCAGTCTGTAAAGGTTGGAAACCGCTGTTTGAAAAACGTGAGGATCACCAAGAACTACATTTATCTATATTCCCTTCTTTTTGGGATTGCTTTTAACTTTTGGCAGTGTGAGACAGTAGTCCTAAAATGAG
This sequence comes from Pelusios castaneus, assembly GCA_007922175.1. Taxonomy (NCBI): domain Eukaryota; kingdom Metazoa; phylum Chordata; order Testudines; family Pelomedusidae; genus Pelusios; species Pelusios castaneus. The sequence goes on from ML686047.1 coordinate 6,313,274, forward strand.
ATTCAAACCTCAGGCTTCCCGCAAGCCAGGAATATTACAGTGCGACACCCAGTAACAGTATAAATGTTTTTATAGCACTGTACAGACACTATTCAAAATGTTCAATACAATATGAGCAGTAGGCGTAACTGATCTGTCTCTCTTGAATACATGTATCACCCCAATTACCGTGGTACGAGCACCTCACAATGTAGTTATCTTCACAGTAAGTTCGAGGAGTATTTTTATCCCTTTTATGCATTTGAGAAACTGAGGCATGGAGAGATGAAGTGACTTGTCCAAGGTTACTCAGCAGATTTGTTGCAGAGCAGGGAATTGGACCCAGGTCGCCAAGTCCTTGGTTAGTTCCCTAATCCCTAGACCAGCGGTTCCCAACCTTTTTGGCTCGAGGGCCACAAATATAATTTTTAGAACCCCGAAGGGCCACCAGTCTATTTCATTAAAATTTAATTCAAATCAAATTTTAATTATAATTAACCAATTAATTAAATTTAGATTAATTTTACTTAAATAGATTAGTGTCCCTTCAAGGTTCTAAAGGTTCTAGAAATTATATTTGTGGCTCTTGAGCCAAAATGATTTTTTAAAAATTTGAAAAAAAGTTGAAATTGAAAGAAAGAAAGTAAAGGGGCTGGATGCCCATGAACAGGCAGCGTGTGGGCCCCAGCCAACAGCACTAGCGTGGCCCACACTCCTGCAGTGGCTGCGCCGGCCATGGCCTCTCCCCTCCCAGCACACCCTGCAGCCGCGCTGGTCTGCGCTCCCCCGGAATACCGCACAGCCACGCTGGCCCACGGCTCCTGCTCCACAGCCCTGGAGCCTTTGACAAGCTCCCAGCTGCGCTCCGGGACCAGGTGGCTGTGGCCTGGCTCCAAGCCAGCGGCCGGCAGTGTGGGCCATTTTAAAAAGCCTCGGGCCAGGGGTTGGGAACCCTGCCCCAGACCATCCTGTCTCTATAATAAAGCAGTCTCCTAAATATTTCCAGTAGAGTAAATGCTGTTTTGATTGTGAATTCTTGGTCACAATTATTATTCCAAAAATGCAGGCTTTGTGAAAGAGATCCTTATCAGCTTTATCAACGGTTGGAACAGCAAGCTAGAGAATACGTGCTTGAAATGAAAGTTCGTCTGCTCAGGCACTTGTCGTTGGGATCTAAAGTTGCATCAACGTTATCAATACCAGGCCCTCCACAGGCACATCAGTTCATCTCACTCCTTCTTGAGGAATACAGTGCACTCTGTCAGGCAGCATGCACAATCAGCACCTTTCTTGTCACTCTGGTAAGATTAAAAAGAAAGAAAATTCCTGTGTGCTATTGATTTGTAGAGATAATACAAATCTGCAAGAAGTCATGCTGTGAGTTATTTCACAATCCTTTTGTTGTTTGTGGAGTGTAAGTTTTGAGTGTTGGGGTGTGAGTGGGGAATACAGTTTAATTTCTATTTCCTCCTATAGAAATCTAGCCTTTGACATCTTTTAACAAAAGAGTTCATTCACAAATGTGTGAAATTGCTCGAATTGTCCATTTGCGAGAGGCAGGGTGTGTTTTTACACCACATGAATGATCAAGAGGAACCTATTAAACAAATACAGCAAATCGTTGATGGGACTGACTAGTTTCAAACAAAACTTTTGAGTCCTCTGTCATATTTTTTATTTTTATTTTAGATAGCCCCATAACAAGGGTTTGTAGAATAGTACACTAGTCAGTTTCAGTGATATTTCAAGCAAAGTATTATGAGAGCTTTAATGTCCAATCAGCTGTATGTATTCAGAAATTTTGATTCTACATATTTTGTTTTCTCTGATCATCAAAATTCCTTCTTTGAGAAGATGATTTCTTGCTTAGGAATTAATCTGCCCCTGTTACTTATTACAACCAAAGTTGTCATTCTTTTCAATCTAATCCTTTGTTACCAATCAATTGTGTTGTCACATGTCAGGTTATGATGACAGGTAGAGAACAAGCAGCAGCTGCGAGCACCTGTTCTTAATCAGACATCTACCATAAAAAAGAGAAGAGAAATACAGAAAATATTAGTAGAAACTTATTGTTAATGTATTTTCACTTCCTTTAGGACTTTGTCAGCCTTTTTGTTATGCGGTACTTGCTTATTTCTTTATTGTTACTTGCATGCTGAAGACTATAAAGGGAACTTTGACAGACTTGAGTTTGATTTTCCTGTAGAGGGGATGGACAGTGTGAGGCAGGGTCACAGAAAGGAATGTAATGGGCAGTAAGTATTAGTGGTGGACGAAGAGGAAGAAATACAGATGGTGGTTGTGTTTAGGCCTCGAGTGCTGCTTTTTTTTTTTTTTTTTTTTTTTAATGGTGAGTTTCTCAAAGAGAAAAGGAGATGCATAGAAACAAATATTAAAAGAAAAAAAATTGATGCACGGATATACAAAAAAGTATGAAACTTCAGTTTCTTACCCTCACAGGTCTCTGCTCTCTATTTTCTGATCTTCTTTCTCTGCTCTTATTTGTCCTGTAGAGTTGCATCTGATGGACTTTTTTAAAGAAATAACTCATTACTTCCCATTCATTGGCAGATTCCTGTAGTAAAGTCTAAAAAATTCTCACTTGAGAAGATGGTTCTTAAAGTTACCGAGTCGCTTTGTTGTTGAAAAACACACTTGACTGCAGAATAGATTTGTTGTTGTATGAAAAATAAACTGATGCAACTGAAACTAGGAATTTTATTTTCCTTTCTAAAACTCCTCCAATTTTGCATATTTAGTTGTCAAGAAAACATAACTAATCAGGAATTTGATGCTTTCTTGTTAAGCCTTTCTTCTCTCTCCTCCTTTTTCTGATCTCTACTGTGGACCAGTAGTAGTAAAGTTGACATATATGAGATCAAATTGGCAGGAAATGCTTAAAATAGACTTGAACTCTCCAGCATACTACTTTTTGCCCCACTGAAGTGAAAAGGATACCTCATTCCCCAAAGAGTGTGAGTGGTTATTGTATTTTTGCACGGACCTCTTCCTTATGAGTGAGTGGTTCAGTAGTGCTGTCAATACTGAGAAAAGCCATTGTTCCTCTAATAGGCTTAGCATTCAGAAATTGAGCTATGAGCTGTAGTGGAAACACAGGATATTGTTCAAGTGCTGTATTTTTCCTATGGATTTCTTGGATTGGTACATGGCCTTTTCATTAGGTAAGCTAATATTAAGAACTTGGAAGCTGAGATTTGATTATAGAGAAAAAGCATAAGGAAGTGGTCTCATTAGCTTTTTCAGTGCACATGAATGCATTTTATCAAGACTGTATTGCACTGTTTGAGATCAAGAGAAATCCTTTTAGCCTCAAACACACAAGTGTAAACTTTGTAATGCAGTCTTCCACTTGGCTAAAGTCCAACCTTTGTGTGTAGCCTGCAGTATGATGGCAGGTAGAGCCTTGAACCTCCATCCATGTGGACTTAATTTCTCAGTGAAATTATGACTGCTTTTCCTTCCTTTCAAAGGAATCCAGCTCTTTGGCGAGGTTCAAGAACAAGCATTAAAGCCTTTTTGCCCCACCAGGGGATGAGACACCATACCGAGATCAAGATGGAGAGACTGTGGTCAGTACAGAAAAGTCCCTCAATCCCCCATTTAGTGATCTAAAAGAAAAAACTTGCCTGGTATTTTCTGTAGGCAGTGCAGGATCTGATCAACTGAACTAGGATGTGAGACTTCTTTAAGAAGTTTTGTCAGTTTTGTTTTCCCCAGGCCTATGGAACCTGTCAGAAGACCCACTTGTTTTCAGGATAGTTGAGCTAAAATGTAAATTTTATTAGTAATGTGTAGGAACTAAAAGCTTTTAAATCATTTATCATCCAAAGCAAGGGAGTACATTGCTTCACTGAATGCCTCAGGAAAGCTTTTTTTTTTTGGAGTGGAGAGGCTATAATTATGTACAGATGAGTGTTTTCCCTTATATTTTCTTTGAGCAATGCTTTCTGGACTAGGAATACTTGATAGTTAAGTTTGACTTGGCATATAGAACTCTTACCAAAGTTTTGAGATGTGTAAAATAAGATGATTCTGTCTTGTATTATGCTTTTATTACTGATTACTCAAAGCCATAGTCCAGGGGGGATTCATTTGTTGGTGTGACAGCCAGAATGCCTTTGTTTAATTTTGCTGACTGTGGGGTATGATGACAGAAGACAGATACTGGTATCTGTTCCATAAATGAGACACTTGCTAAACTGATGATTAGGATGGGATCTCTCTAAGAGGATCTGCTGTTCAGCTGTCAAAACTGAATTACTATAACATTAGATGTTAACTCTTCTGTTTAGAAGTACCTTGAGGTTGGAAATGGGTAGATGATCAATAGTCAAGAGCAGAAACCAAAGGAGTAATTAGATTCTTGCATGTTTTAAGAAGGCCATTTCTGAGTAACCATACTTAGAAAGGATAACTCTTTCAGTTTTAGTTAAACCTTGTGGGTAAAAGCAGAACTTTATCAGGAGGGAGGTGTCTCCTAGACATGCTAAAGAGCCACCTAACGTTGATCAAAGATAGCACATTTATTCCTCATCAAAACCCCTGGAGAAGTCTGGCTAAGATGATAAGCTGAATATTTGTAGAGAGAGAAATTGAACTGTGAATTTGTAGAAGGCCTTTCAGCAAGGTAGTTCTTCTGTTATATTTTTCTTTCCTATCCCCTGACTATTCAGAAAAATAAGAAAAGAAGCTAGAGTGACTCTCAAAAGTTAGTGAAGGTCCTGGTTCATAGATCAGTGGCAAAATAATATATTTTATGATTGGTAGTATTATTTGGCTAAGGGCTAAGCTGGATAACCCATCTTCTGGGCTGGTGGGTTTAAAGGGTTACTAGCCAAGCTATTTTCTTTCTGCAATCTGAAGAGCTCTTTAGAAAGATGTTAGATTTATAGGAAATTTTAATATTTTTAATAGGAAAATGAACACTTGAAGAAATTTCAGGTGACTTGGGAATTGCACAATAAGCATCTATTTGAAAATCTAGTGTTTTCTGAGCCACTTCTACAGAACAGCTTGCCAACCCTGATGTCACAGCTAAGGTAAAGTGTCTTTTAAACATGTATATCCACGTACAATCAAGTAAAGAGAATAATAAATTACATAGTCTATGTAACAAAGTAATTGATACTTTTGTCCATTTTCCTGTAATCAAGTTTTTTGCTTTCCACTTAATTTAAAAGAAAAAAGTAATATTATATTTGCAACTAAGACTGAGACTTCTTTTTTTTAAAGAATTAGATTCTCGTGATTTTTTTCACTAACCAGAAAACCGCTGAAATAAATACCTTCCAGCATTCATCACAAGTTACTTTAAGATGAGGCGTGATGAAAACATCTATTCAGTTGGTGCACTAACATGTAAATTGGATTTGCTTTTCATTACTATATGTTTATTTAGAATCTTTAGCTAGTTTGCTATTATAGGTACAATGAAAAACATAAACCTCACAAATATATTACTCAATCCTGCAAAGGGTCACCCCTGAGAGTACTGCATGCTACCATGATAGTTGCAAAGTGACTTCACAGTATTTTCCTGGTGACAAGTGTTAGCAGAATTAGTCTCTCATAACCAACCCTCAGATGATATCCTTAGTAGTGCCCTTACAATATGGCACGGAAGTGACAGAGTATCAATCATTTACCACTATCCCGAACACACACTCTGAAAAACGTAAAACAAATTAATGGTCATAGCATATTAATATTAAACAAAAGCAATCAAATTAACAAAACCTTATTAAACACAAGTTTTTAAAACATTGCTTTTGCTCCTCTGGTTTCATAAGGGTCTTTTAAAAATGATGGGTTTTTTAGGCTATACACCTGCTGTTTTGCATGTGAAATTGGCGATGCACTATAGGACTATATGGTTGAGTAATACAACTTTGTTAGATTTGTAAATATATCATGTGTATTGATCCAAATATGCCAGGACTATTTACTGCCCATCTTAGATCCCATAGAATTTGAAGATTAAACTCTTCTTAGTAACTATTGCTCTACATTTGCCTTAGAATTAATACATTTTTTATAAATATGTATATGCTAAGTATTACTTTAATTCCTCATTTGCTACTGATAAATATTACAGTATTACCAACCAAATTAAAAGGAAAATCGTATGATGGCCTTCAGAAATGGAGATTTTGAAAAAACATATTTTGGGAGTTTTATTTGCTTTCGGTTTTTGAGCCTATAGGGTTCAGTGGGGTTATATTTTCATATCCTTCTCTACAATCATGAAAGGCTAGAAACTTGCTGTTTGTGTGGGAAGCGTGAGATTCTCCACAATTCCCATTACTTCAGGAGCAAGAGCATTAAGGAAAAAAAATGAGTCTCATGATAAATTCATGAAAATTGGTAACAGTGATGCCAGTGGATTTTTTTTAAGCACTATTAAAAATCTGTTTATAAAACATTCCATATTGTTGGCCTCTCTTCAGATAGTGTCCCTGAGGGTGTTTGACTGCGGGTGTGTCTACATTACTGATCAGAAAATTTTGGTAGCAGTATCCATTGTGCCCACACATGTGCCGTCTCTCTGCCTGCGTGCACATGCTCACCATCCTCAATTCCTTCTCAGTCACCTTCTGTTAGAGGCAGAGCTATCTGTAGTGGATTGTTAATTCTCCTTTTCATTTGCTAATGTTTAGCTTTAGAAGCCTTTTCTCTTTCTTCTCTTTTTTTAACTTGGCTGTGCCTTTTAAAAAAAATTGAAAGAAAATACTTTGTTCTTGGGTTGACACCAGGTGGTGGTGGTAGTGGGAGTATCCCCTAGACAAGGGCATGCCTCGCTTTCTGGGCTTCTAGAAGTTTCATAAGAATTCCCAGTGTATTTTCTGCCTTGGTGAGGGCTACATGCATCAAAAGTGTTCCCTCTGCTAGCCGTTCCGACTGAGATCCTGCAAGGACAGAAAGCTCCATCAGAATCTTTATGGAGTTGGTTATCCAAACCCCAACCCTCCAGCAAGCTTACGTCTTTCCCCTCTGCCTTTTGACGTTGAGGGACAGTGGGTTGAAGAAACGGTCCAAGGACTCCTCTCATAAGTCAAAAAAGAGAGGCGGAAGTCCACTAAGTGACCCCTGGGAATAACTGAGAGCGATCACCAACTCGCTCAATATCCTCAGCACCACCGGTATCAAGATCAGTCTGGCATACATGTTTCATAGCAACCATCAGTGTCCAAGCCATTGATAGGACCTGCTGACCTTGGGACAGAGGGATCATGGCAAATGCCCTAAGATGTTACCAGTAGGCAAGCTGATGTTGGTACAGTCAGTGGCATTGGTTTATCTGGCACCAGAGAAATCAGTACAGGTGAGGTCTCCATCCCTTCTCTCCCTCCCTTCCCCGGCACCACCATAGATACCGGGGCATTTGGTAGTAGCTGAATTCAATCAGGCCAGGGCCCTGGCTATGCTGGAACCACTTGACACTCTGTCCCTCAGTACTGAGATCATGGCACCGAGCCAGAGCTGACCAAGTGGCATTTGTTCAGAATCATGGCATGCCTCTCTGTTATCAAGTGAGGGATCAGACACTGAACTGGAAGGAGTTTTTCAATACTCTTCTCAAGCTCCATATGGGACCCAAAATTAACTGGATTCAGGAATATGCCAACATTTTGGTACAACCACCTGTGTGCACATCTACCAGCCCTATGGCACTGCAGCTGCCATGCTGGGACCCCTGGGTGGTGCACTGACAGCCTATCTCAAGGGCACAGAGCATGACCTGAGAAGCTTCCAGGCATGCTCCCTCTGCCACAGCATCATGTACCGCAGAACCGCAAGAAGTGGAGAAACAGGAAATAGACACACAAGAGAAGGTAACACCCAAGGCCATATCCTTTTCTTTGCCGGTCAGAGTGGTCATGCTATCACTTCCTTCCATGGAGGATGACTTCTGCTTGTTCCAAGAGCTGGTGAGAAAAGTAGAGGAGGTTAAAGATACACATCATCAGCTCATTTTTCATCTGCTTCCAAAATTGCCTTCCCAATAAATAAAGCCTTCTTAAACCCAGCTAAGACAATGTGGCAAACCCCAGTTTTGGTGGCCCAGGCATGCAAATGCAAAGCTAAAAATAATATGTTCCCACAGAGGAATTGGAGTTTCTGTTCACTCACCTGCCACCCTATGACAGAGACTGGAAGTGCCTTGATCTCTTTGATAGGAAGGCATACTCCTCAGTTTCAAATTACGAACTACAGCACTCATGGCAAAGTATGACTACACAAATTAAAATAACTTGCATGACTGTATTGATAAACTGCCAGGAAGTTCCTGGACCTCCTTCAAGATTATCATCCAGGAAGGGCAACTGGTGGCAAAAAGGTCTTTAGAATTGGCCCTCACTGCAGCCAACGCAGCTGCCAGTATCATATCCAGGGTAGCTGTGGTGATAGGATGGGTGTTGTGGCTTCATCTCTTGAGTCCTGAAGGAGGTGCAGAACACTGGAGGCCCTCCTCTTCAAAGGTATGAAGACTTTGCTGAGAAGACTGATGGCTCTCTCCACTCCTTGAATGATTCCAAGGCCACACTCAGATCACTTGGAATCTATACACCGAGGCAAAAAAGACATTTTTAGGCCCCTTTCCCCCATACCAACAAAGGCCTTATGAGTCCCAATTCTCGTAATAACATTATGAGCCCCCAGAGGAAAAAGGGGAAATTCTCAAAATGGAAGCCTTCTGGCTCCCAATCCTTGATCCAACCACCTGCCCTTAAGCACCAATTTTGATGGGCAGGTCTAGGCACTGTGAAACGATTCCTCATTACTACTTGTGCCTATGCACCCATTTGGCCACAATTTGGAAGCATTCTGCAGTGCGTGGGAGCGCATAACATTGAACATATGGTCCCAGAGAGTGTCAGATGTGGTTACTTCATCTCCCTAATGCCACTGCATTATGCATAATGCCTTCCATGTCCCTTTTCAGGGATCCTTCTTACGAGAATCTACTATAACATGAAATGGATCGCTTCCAGCAGTTAGGAGCCATAGAATTAGTACCTCAATATCAACGAAGCAAGGCGTTTTACTCTCCATTACTTCCTAATACACAAAAGTAAGGGCTGTAGAAAAGGACCTGGGGGTTATGATGGACGGGAAGATGAATATGAGCCAACAGTATGCTCTTGTTGCCAAAAAGGCCCATGGCATATTAGGCTGCATCAGTAGGAGTATTGCCAGCAGATCGAGGGATGTGATGATTCCCCTCTATTTGACACTAGTGGGGCCGCATCTGGAATACTGTGTCCAGTTTTGGGCTCCCCACTACAGAAAGAATGTGGAAAAATTAGGAAGAGTCCAGAGGAGGGCAACAAAAATGGTTAGGGGGCTGGGGCACATGACTTATGAGGAGAGACTGAAGGAACTAGGCTTATTTAGTCTACAGAAGAGAAGACTGAGGGGAGATTTGATAGCAACCTTCAACTACTTGAAGGGGTGCTCCAAAGAAGAGGGAGCTAGGCTGTTCTTGATAGTAACAGAGGACAGAACAAGGAGGAATGGTTTTAAATTATAGCTGGGGAGGTCAAGGTTGGATATTAGGAAAATCTTTCTCACTAGGAGGGTGGTGAAACATTGGAATGGGCTACCTAGGGAGGTGGTAGAATCTCCATCTTCGGAGATTTTTAAGGCTCGGTTAGACAAAACCCTGGCTGGGGTGATTTAGTGGGAGTGGTCCTGCTTTTTAGCAGGGGATTGGACTAGATGACCTTGTGAGGTCCCTTCCATCCCTATGATTATAGGTTGGAGACCCATTCTGGACCTCCGAGTTCCCAACAAATTTGTTGAAGTTCAGATGGTCACCTTATCTATGTTCATTCTTTCATTCGGACAGGGAGATTGATTTTTTTTTTTTTTTTTTTGTCCCTTGACCTACAAGACTCTTCCTACTACATTTCAGTATTACCAGCTCACAGATGTTTTCTCAGTTTCACTCTGGAACACAACCACTACCACCAGAGTCCTCCCCTTTGGACTTTCATTGGCTCCAAATGTATTTTCCAAAGTTCTCTCAGTGGTGGCCACCCATCTACAATCACAAGGGGTAAAGATCTATCCTTACCAGGATGATTGTCTCCTCATAGTCCAACTGCTTCAGCAGGGTGGTCAAGGCACTGAGGACACAATGTGCTTGTTCACAGAACTGGACTTACAGATCAGTTACCAGAAGTCAACGCTCGTGTTAGTGCAAAACCTGGAATTCATAGGAGCCAATCTAGATGCACTTCAGGCTATAGCCTTCCTACCTCAAGGCTGGTTTCTACTCTTGGTCTCACCTATAGAGACTACACAATGCAGCCCTCAAGTGCCAGCGAAAGTTGGATTCTGAGCTCCTGGGGCCTATGACAGCAAGCATGAGAGTGAGTACGTACGTACCCCAGTCTCTGCATGCAGTGTCTACAACTGTGGTTCCCTAGGGTTTATAAATGAAACAGACACAGTCTGGAGAAGCCCATCTCATTGCCCACCAGAATCAAGAACTCGGCCTGTGCACACAAAGGGATCCCCTTTATACAGGTGCTATATTTGTTGCTCCTTATCACCAGCGCATCTCTCGTAGGATGGGGCACATATTTAAATGGTCTTACAGTGCAAGGCAAATGGTTGCTTGCAGAGATATCCCTGCACATCAGTCTCCTCAAACTGAGAGCAGTCAGGAATGCCTGTGCCCATTTCCTCCTATTAATAGGAGGGTAACATACAAAAATCCTGACTCTGTAACATGCATATATTATCGGGAGAGGCCAGATCACCCTCTCTATGCACAGAGGTGATGGAACTATGAAACTGATGCATCTTTCACAATAGCACCTTCTCCATCGTTTACTTTGTGGGCAAAACTCTATAGCAGACAAGCTTCATTGCAAATTCCCACATGACCATGAGTGGGCGGTGCACCCATCAGTACTTCATGACTTGTTCACGTGGTGGAGAACACTATCCACAGATCGGTTCACCAATTATCAGAACAAGAAATGTCCACGATGTATTGTTCCAGGATAGGAATCAGACAGCACTCCCTGGGTGGTGCTCTTCTCTTCCCATAGGGCAAGAACCTTTATGTCTTCCCTCCGTTTCCTTTTCTGCAGAAGATCCTGCTAAAGACAGAGGGACAGATCTTAAGTAATTTTGATTGCTCCTATATGGCCGAGACAGACCTGGTATCCTAACCTTATGTACTTGGACGTGTCCAGTGCTCTTCCTTCTAGCCACTCTGCACCTTCTCTCTCAAGACAAAGGGGGTACCGTGTGTCCCAACTTCAGGACAAAGGGAGTACCATATGTTCCAACTTGGGCATCCTTCGCCCCGAAGCATGGTTCCAGCCCCTAAAAAACTCATGCTCAAAGGAAGTGCAAGAGGTTTTACTACACAGTAGAAAGTTGTCCACATGATGCAGAGATGGTTCAGGTTCCAGAACTGTTGTACATCAAAACAAATCTCTCCAGTGCCAGCAACTCTGCTGCATATTCTGTAATACGCTTTTTTTAAAGGAAAAAAAAAAAAAAAGAAATCAGGGTTATCCCTGAAGCTCACTCAAGGTCCACCAAGCAGCTTTTAGAGCATTTCACCAACCTGTAGAGGGGTACTCAATACTATCACACCCAACCATTAAAAGGTTACGTAAGAAAACAACAAACCTTTTCCCTCAACCTCAATTTCCTACCTGAAAAGGATTGAAAGGGCTGATTAGGCCCCTCCTGGAATTTATGACCACCAATTTGCTAGCATATCTACATATGAAAACAGGTTTTTTTCTAATTGCAATTAAATCAGCTAGAAAAATAGGGAAAATAGCAGCTCTGATGGAACATCGCCCATGATATTCTTTCCAGTTAAGGTTACACTCGCGTCATATCCATGGTTCATCCCAAAAGTGACCACCTCATTTCATATGAATCAATTTTACTTTTCCATCTTCTACCCCAAAATAATAGGAAGACCTTAGGGACAACAGGGGGCCTCATCAAGACAATAGGGAGGCCATACCACATACTCTAGACATTAGGAGAGTCCTTGCATTCTAGCTTGATAGAAAAGGCCTTCAAGAAGGCCCCTAGACCTTTCCACCTTAGAGAGGAATAGTCTAAGGGTTCAGGGATATCAGCCCAAAGACTTGCCAAATGACTCTTGAATTGAATCAAACAGTGCTATTAAATTTGTAATGTGACCCCTTCAGACTCTATCTGTACACATTCCATGAGATCAGTCTCCTCATCTGTTGCCTTCTTTAAGAATGTCCCCATCTCAGAGATCTAGAGAGCAGCAATATAGACGTCAATGTACATTTTACCAGAATATTATGCCATCACTGGGGGGGACTTGGCCTTTGAAGCCATCTTTGGCTCCACAATACTATCATCTGTGATTATCCCAATTCTCAAGTCCCAGCCCTCCAAGGGGGTATTGCTCAGGAGTCACCTACAGTGGAACACCTATAGGGACACTCCTTGAAGAAGATAAAGTTATTCACCCTGTGCAGTAATGATGTTTCTTGGAGATGTCTCCCTATGGGTGCTCCATTACCTGCCCTTCTGCCCTCTACTTCAGAGTTCTCGCTTATGATTGTGTTAGAGGAGGAACTGAGGATGGTTAGCCTGCGCATGCTGCCTAGCCTCGTGAGGGAGCAGGAGGAGAGACAGCACATGTGCGGGCCCAACAGAGACAGCTACTAAAGTTCTCCAATCAGCAGTGCAGCGATGCAGACATTCCTGCAGTAGAGCACCTATAGGGGACATACATTTTGAAGAAACATTGTTACTGCTGCTGCTTGCTGTGTTTTTACTCATCACCAGGTATGACTTTTCATGAGTTTTAGTATGTAGAAATTATCTTCATAAAAAGGCTGTAGCTAAGGTTTCTGTAAAAATAAACAACTTGAGATGTTGGATAAAATGAAGTTAGTGGCCTTGGTTTAATTGGGGAATAGTTGTCTGCCATTCACTTTAATTATTTTAGATTCCCCATGCTGAGACTGAGAAATTTCTTAATATTATTGCCAGATGGTAGGCAGTATTACATAGCAATTAGAACTGAGGGCTGGATATGAAATCCTGGCCCCATTAAAGTCAGTGGCAAAACCCCATGAACTTCTCTGTGACCAGGATTTCATCTGAAGAGTCAAGATGTTTGCTTCTGATGCTAACTTTCTGTGAGGCTCTTGAGAAGTTACTTAACTCCTTTGCCTTAGTTTACCCATTGGTAAAATGGTGATAATACTTGACTGAGATGCTTGGCTGACACAAGTCTTGCTTTATGTTGGAGGAACTTAAAGACCTTTGCAATGAAATGAATATTAGAATGTGTAACATAAATCTCTACCTTTCTTGATTCTGAGCTCAAGGTTCAGGATGTTGACTTGGTAGTTTGAGGATGCTTGCAATGATGTTGTGTGATAGACTTTAATGGAATAAGCAATATAAAACTGCTAATTCTACAATAGTCAGGGAGCAGGAAAGCCTCTGTCTCCCATTCCTGGAACTTCCCCTCTGAGGGAGAAGGGTCAGCAGACAAACACTCAGCCTAGCAATCTTGGATTGATGGGTAAGGCGTGAGCTACCCTGTGCAGAAAAGTTATGCAATAGCTTGATTTTATGTCTGTTTCCCCAGGTGGAGGCCCAACTGTCCCAGCTAATAAGTAATTATAATGCCATCCTTAATCATCACTGTGCCGATTAAAGCTTCAGTAGATCTGGTTTTGACTTTTCTATCCAGCTCTTTGGTAGATGGTCATCTATACTTAACACATACGAAGTTCAGGAAGACAGGTATATCAAGCAGTAAAGTTGAGTGAATAAGTATAGCCCAGTTGCAATAATCCCAGGCTTGCTATGAAAACGTTACATTTCTTACATACTCTCAACCATTGCTTACATGGTACAGAACATCAAGAGTGAGCTATTGTCAGACATTTATGCTTAAAAAGAAAGCTAAAGGTGTTTTGGGAGAATAGTGGTCAAGTAGCTTTTTTGTCAGTTACTGCAGTTACATTCATCACCTGAAGCCTATTTTTTTTTTTAAGTCCTAGAACTATCAGAAAGGTTAGTGGACAACAAAGTCATTTTGATTATGAGGTGGATGCCTCTATTGCATATTCTAATCATGACTATTTAAACTTTTAGGCTTGGAACAACACATGATTCCTGTAGTGAAGATATGTATAGTACCTTGCTACAAAGGTATCATCAATTGGAACAGGAAATGGGTCAAGTTGCTGAAGCATGGCTCGAATGCCAGAAAAAAATAGATGATTATGTAGATGAACAGGTAAGAACCATGTAAGCTATTACCTGCCTTGTAGTAAATGTAAAACATACAATGGTATATACTGCAGTATCTATGAGAAGAGCAACCTGGTTCCAGTCATCCAATCTCTCAGCAGAGATCCAGTAGTCCATCCAGGACCTCCCCTGCGATAGTGCAGTCCTATTTGCAGACCATATGGACTCAAGGTTGCATGGGCTGAAGGATTCAAGGGCCACACTGCGCTCCCTAGGTCTGTATACCCCTTCTTCAGCCAGAAGACTTTTCAGACTGTATCAACCGTGACAGTTTGGAGGACTTCATGGAGAGAACCCTGTGGGAAGAAGAACCAAGGGCTTTAAATGCCACCTGGGCCATTCACCAGCCTCTACCCTCTAATCAGGCTCAAGCCATCATCCCTCAGTGGGAAAATCAAACTTTTGAGGGTGTGCCTGAGGTGACCTATTAACTATCATCAGAGATACAGACTCTCGATGACTTTCTTCCCAGCCTGGTCAGCTATAACATTGGACTGATGTATATTAAGCACAGTGGCTTCAGATAACACCATGCGATTTATTTTCCTTCTTCCCCACCACCCGCCTTCCTTATCCATCTTCAGGGACCCCTCACATGAGCAACGATGCATACAAGAGGTTCAGACCCTCTTGCAGGTGGGTGAAGTGGAAGATCCCTGAGATCTAAAAGGAGTAGATTTCTATTCCCATTACTTTTTGATCCCAAAGGCAAAAAGAGGACTAAGACCCATTCTGTATCTGCAAAACCTCAACAGATATTTCAAGAAATTGAAGTTCCGCATTGTCTTCCTAGCTGCTGTTATTCCCTCTCTGGATCCAGGTGGCTGGTATGTTGCCCTCAGCCTTCAAGATGCATGTTTCCGTTTTCCTGGGCCCCAGAAGATTTTTGCACTTCACAGTAGACAACCAGCACTTTCAGTTTATGGTGCTTTCATTCGGCCTGTCTATGGCACCACGCCTGTTCACCAAATGGAGGACGATGGTGAGAGCGCATCTCTGACATCGAGGTATACTAGTCTTTTCTTATCTGAACGACTGGCTTATCTGTGGTGGGTTGATATTGCAGGTCCAACATGGCCTGGAGATCGTATGAGACACCTGTCCAGCTCTGGGCTTGTTAATAAATGAACAGAGGTTAATGCTCATACCAGTTCAGAGAATAGAGTTCATTGGTACAGTCCTAGACCTTACACAAGCCAAAGTACTCTTAGCAGAGGCCAGATTTTGAGCATATTAAATCTCATAGCCAGGCTATCAGCCAGGCAATGGAGAGCCAGATCCTCAACCCTCTGTAGAGAGATGTTGTGCCTCTGGGATCTCTATGGTAGCCATGGCAATCAGCTAGAGGCGGTACATCATCCTGGGACCAGGAATGCTTTAGCGGAATCACCTGAGTATGTCCTTTCTCTCTCATCACAAGTGGTCAATGCATTTGGCGGTGTCAGACTCTCTTCTGAAGGTAGGGTACTCTCCATGTGATCTCCTTGTGACAATTGAGAACAGGAAGTGCAATCTCCTTTCCTCCTTCTGAGGAATCGAAAATGCTTCTCTGACTGATACGTTTCTCCTGTCATGGTCGGGCACCCTCATGTACGCCTTTTCCCCCAATTCCACTGTTGCACTAGGTCCTCATAAAAATAAAAAAGGACAGGACTTGAGTCACCCTGGTTGTGTCAAGACCCTGCATGGTCTTGCCAGCATTGGCTCAGGACCTTGCTAGAATTATTTGCAACCCGTCCTTGGAAGTGCCCGTTATGGCTGGACCTCCTTTCCCAAGTCCGGGGTCTGCTGTTGCACCCAGACTGACTTCCCTGCACCTGTCAGTGTGGGAAGTTCGTAGTTAAGTAAAGAGCCGCACTACTCGGTTCATGTTCAGAGGATTCTATTGGAAAATAGAAAGCCATCCACAAGGGTGTCTTACTAGGCTAAGTGGAAGCACTTCACCTGCTGGCTGCGTGTCAGAACATCTTACCAATGAAAGCTCCTATCCAGATAATCTTAGACTATTTGCTCCACCTAAAACAGGAAGGCCTCACTCTTTCATCTATTCAAGTACACCTGGTTGCAGTTTCAGCTTCCCACCCTCCTATTCAAGGTAGAACAGTCTTGTCACAAGATGACAGCCAGATTGCTACAGGAATTGGAGAAGCTCTTCCCTCTGCTCAGAGACCCAGTTGCCCAGTGGGACCTAAACCTCATTCTCTTTCAGCTCACTAGACTGCCCTTTGAGCCACTGGCTTTGTGCTCACTCTCACACGTGTCATGGAAGGTAGTGCTTCTAGTGTCAATTACCTCTGTGAGGAGGGTATCAGAGATTAGAGCCCTAACCTCAGAGCATCCCTACATGTTTTTTTTTCAAGGATAAAATCCAGCTACGACCACACCTGGCATTTCTACCAAAAATAATCTCTGACATGCATGTCAACCAGGACATCTTTATACTGGTCTTCTACCAAAGCCCCACAACTCCAGCAAGGAAAGGTGTCTCTATTCAACTGATGTAAGAAGGGCTCTGGCATTCTAGATTGACAAGACCAAGCCCTTCTGTTGTTCTACACAGCTGTTCGTCACAATTGCCGAGCATGTGAAAGGATATTCGGTATCATCACAGCCCATCTAGTCGTGGATCACAGCTTGCATCCGGGCCTGTTGTGAACAGTTGGGCCCACTCTAGGGGAGCACAGGTATCTTTGGTGGCCTTCGTGGCTCATTTACCCATATAGTATATCTCCAAAGCCTACATAGTCTTCAGTCCATACTTTTGCATCCCATTATACCATCACGCAGCAAGCTCTGGATGATGTGTAGTTCAGTAGAAAGGTGCTGCAGTTGTCAAGCCCATGAACTGCTACTCATCTCCAAGATGTACTGCTGGTAAGTGTCCTAATTCAGAATGGACATGAGCAAGAACTTGAAGAAAGAACAGTTATTTACCTTGTAACTTTGTCCCTTCGAGATATGTTGCTCATGTCCATCCCACAATCCACCCTCCTTCCTCCCTGTCAGAGTTCTGATAAGAAGGAACTGGAAGGGAGGAGGACCGTCAGCAGCCTGCATATGAGCACCACTGCAGAGGGCACTAGAGCCAGTCCTACAGATACCAGTAAGAGAAAAAGTCCCGCAGGGATTTTTCTTCCTCCCAGTCTTCGTACTTGAAGGATTCATCCTGACCAGAGTTCTGCTCCTTCTCTTAGGTCTTCTGTCTTCTCTCCTCACACATGCTCTGGTAGTTCTCCTCATGCACACTCCAGCCACACCCTTTCTTTGGAGGGAAGGCTTTTAACAAGTCCTGGGCAGGGGCCTTGATTAGCTCCAGGTGTGCTAATTAACCTAGAGTAAACCCTGTTCAGCTACCAGGGGGAAAGGGACGTGCCAAGCCTTGGTCTGATGTATTGGCTTTCTAGTACTCTCTAGAAACCCTCCAGTCTGACCCTGTGTCACTATTTAAAAGCATTACATGACATACAGTGTTGTGTTTAATGTAAATTAACATAAGCCCTTCAGAGCAAGGGAATTCACAATTGAATAGTAATACGAATTATATTTGATATCTGATTGAGCTTCAAAGAGCAGTCATGTCAAATGAAGTTCATATTCAAGTCTTCCGGAGTAGAGGGGATAGTTCAACGTGCTTTTTATTTCCTGAGTGAAACACTATTCCTATTGTAAGTGGTGATCTCTTAAATTCATGTTCAAGTTTTGTATTCTATGTTCATTCCTTCAAATATGAATTTAAGGCAATGTTAAAAAAAGGGTGTTACAAAACCAGCTAATCCTGTAAATGTTGTGCTATAAAGGCCTTGTACACACTAGAGTGTTATTGTGGAATAAGCTGTCTTATTGCAGAATAACAAGCTCACCGCACACACCTGAATGCTCCTTGTTGCGTTACAAGGATAATAGCACCTGTGCGAGAGGCATAACGCCTGTTGCAGAACAGCTCTTGTGCTATAAAGGGTGTGTGAATGCTGAGGAACTTTTCTTCTGCAATAAGTAGCCTCCAGAAATGTCCCAGAATTCCAAGCCTGACCACTCCGGTCTTCCGCTTGGACTCTGCTGTTCTGATGCAACTACCCCCTACCTCCTGTGAGTCCTGGAAACTTTTGAACTTTTCCTGTTTTCTTGGAGCAACATTGAAAAAGGGTGCAAGTTGCTAGTAACTACAGTGAATGACAACAAGGAAACACAGCGTTCCAGGGGAACTTATAAATTTACCCACAGTGCTCAGCGCTCCTCTCCTACCCAGGGTTCATAGTGCTGGAAGCTGATGAGTGGCATGGTGGGATAGATGCCCACAATTTAATGCTCACTCTTGCAGAAATGCAAAGAGCTGTGTGGACACTCCTTTGTGTTACAAGGAGCGCAGTAAGAGTGCATAATTGCGGTATAAATACAACCCTTATAGTGCAAAGACTTATTGCGGAACAATTTTCTAGTGTAGACATGGCCAAAGATGTAACTTCTGAAAGATTTTGAATGTCTAGTACTTGTGCTAAACTACACTCTGTTAAAAAATTACTATAGGCATGCATGCATGTTGGACCCAGGATGTTAGAGAGACATGGTGGGTGAGATATCTTTTATTGGACTAATTTCTATTGATGAGAGAAACAAACCTTTAAGTTTACAGAAAGCTCTTCTTCAGATGAGGGTTCTCTCTCACCAACAGGAGGTGGTCCAGTAAGATATTACCTCACCCACTTTTCTCCCCCAAATTTACTGATTTTTGTTTTATGTCGTGTAGCATTGTTTGCTAACTCTGAAAAGTATACTCTTCACAGACAAAATGCAATCTGCTCTTAATAGTGCTTTTCTAGCATTTTGTCCCAAGGTGCTCTCTAATTTAATAACTTTTTTAAAAGTGTCTTACTGACTTGGAGAACCCACAGGCAAGAAAGAAATTTTAAGTTCATTCTTAAACACTGACAGTCTAGATCATTACATGTGAATAGCTGTAATTTTATACTTGATCTTTTTCTTTTCTGTTTTTGGAAGATTATCTGAAAGATTCACTTTAAGAAACAAATAATATTCTTCCGCGATTAACCAATGAATGAGCGTTAGGTCTGTGGAACACCACCAGACTTGCTCATGAGCCTCTATCTGAGACTGCCAGAAGTCATGCATTGCTCGATCTTTACATATGCATCAGTAAATGACATGTTGGGTATCTGATGTAGAACATTTTAAATGCCATCAAAACTTTGTATATAATATAAAATGGAACTGTATGCCAGTGTAAAAACTAATGGGGGGAGGGAAGATTGCCAAAATAACTTTATATTTGTATTGCTTAGAGTTAAAATACATTGGCCTCACTAATAAATTAAGAAGAGCACTTGGATGGGATAATTCCATCTGGAAGATGACTTTCTTTTTAATTACACAATATGCTTGTGATTATTATGAAATAAACATGGACAAGATAGGTAGAATAAAATTTGAGGGTGATCTAAAAAATACAATATAGCATTTTCATGTTTAAATCAATGTCTCCTTTTATATCCTATTTTAGATGGCAATGAAAACAAAACAACGCATGCTAAAAGAAGACTGGGAATTTTTTAAACAGAGGCGTTTTATTGAAGAGCAGGTAGGAATACATTTTTAGCAAATTATACTATATAATTTGAGTATTTCCTATATACTATGAGAAACAAACAATTGCAGCTCAAAGAGTAATCTCTATATTACACTAACCATGTGCTCTAGTTCTTCAACCCTATGTCTAGAACTAACTTAGATAAATAAGTTAAGCATAGATCAGCTACAGAATTGGTCTCCAAGTTTTTCTAAATTTTAAGGATAATTGAGTTAGTGTTACACAAAGAGACTAACATATAGTGTTTCCATGAAAGGAATGTAACTGCTAAAGTGAAAGAACTCTGCGTAGTGATCTAATAAAAATAACCTACAAAACATGAGTTATAAATGGGTCAGAGAGACTGACTTAGCCATGTGATTATTTTAATATGGAAATGTATTTTCTTTGTGCTGACGTGTTTTTGAATGTCAGATACTTACTGCTTCTAACTTTAAACTTTTATAGGTATAAATATTTTTGACTTTGTTTATTCTGGTAGATGATCAAAAGAATACTTTTATCAAGTCATTACTTGAATGGTGATTACCTTCTGACACTGGGCATTGCAAAGAAAAGGATCTTTTTTGCCATTGTTAGTTATGCTGTAAATTGGTTAAAATTTTAGTGAAAAATATTTGCAATACTAAAACACTGCCTTATAATTTACTTTAGTTAAATAACAAGAAAGCACTAGCTGGTGAGAACAACTTCACAGACACAATGAGGCATATGTTGTCATCACGTTTGAGCATGCCTGACTGTCCCAACTGTAATTATAGAAGAAGGTGAGCTGATGTTTTTAATATGAGTTCATAATAAAACATTTATCTCTTGGGTTAGGGAAAAGAGGATATCAAATATTGTAACAGGCACTGTACCTTTAGTAAATTTGAATGGTACTTCAAACAATACCGTTAAAAACCTGTGACACTGATAAGTTTTGTTAACATCTTAATTCTTAAGCAGATGTACTTGTGATGACTGCAGCCTTTCACACATTTTAACATGTGGCATCATGGATTCACCAATAACAGATGACATCCATATTAACCAGTTACCACTACAAATTGATTCTGCTCCGGATTATTTGTCTGAGATCCGCCCACCTAGTATGTCTTCAGCAAGCTCAGGATCAGGTTCCAGCTCTCCTATCACAATTCAGCAACACCCAAGGCTCATCCTCACAGACAATGGCTCTGCACCAACTTTGTGAGTACTGATCTCATTGTAAATTTTGGAATCATCATGAAACTGGGGGAACTATGGAAAACAAGTTACAGAAGGATGACAGTCATTTAAAGTGAAAGTGTCATTGTTTAAAGATCGAACAGATATTTGCAGCACTTAGAGGACAACTGGGGCCTGTTGTGGGAGGCACTGTTCAAATGTAGCAAATGGTGACTTGAAACGTTTTCATAAACACGTGTAACTAGTTCACAAACTTGTAAAACTGTTTCTTTAAGCTTATAAATACATAGATTCATAAGGCAAAATATTAAATAGTTGACTGGATGATGAAAAGATTGTTGTATTGGAGTTTTGGAAACTTGATAGACAACTAGCATTAATTTTTAGTCAAATGGCAGGGATGGTGTAGTTTTCCATCAGGAATATATCTTTTGAACAGGACTGTCATGCATCCCCTGAAAAGTCAATGTTCTCAGTTCAGTAAAAAAATTTGAGTTTATAGTTCTCCCCGCATTCCCGTTTTTTGTTTGCTTAAAAAGCACACATGATTACTTTCCAAAATGCAAGTAAGGCTAAATCTGCATTGATGGTGGCAGTGGAGACCTGTTCAATTGATCTGGAAGTTGATGCCATTAATCCACCCCCACAAAAAGAGCAATGCTGCATTGAGGGGAGAGCATTTCCTGTCAGTGCAGCATAATGGGGATGCCACAGTCAGTAAAAGTTAGAATGTCGATGGAAGATATGCAAGCTGACAGCCGCCAAATTTTGATGTCTGTGTAGACCAGGCTTTGGCGATCCATTAGCACTGTTTAACAATTCCACTTATCTGCTTAAGGGATGAGTCAGAAATTGAATTCAGTGGGATGAGGTGAAAGAGTAATGACCAACCATTTCTGTAGAAGTAAAAATTGCATTTTTCTGATGTTGCTAGTCCTTATAGCTCTGAAGATAACACATTAGTGCAGTGTTACTTTCCTCACAGTCCCGAAGTGTAAATTTGCCTAGCTCGAGTTGTGGCCCGGCTCACAAATGGGGGAGTGGGTTGCGTGGTTGAGAGTTCAGAGGCTAGGGAAGGATTCTTCACTGCTCCTCATGCCTCAGTCTCTTGGGTTCCTGTGCAATAATGGAGCCTCTCCATGCAATTATGGCAGCCTCTGAATTGAAGCAGCCTTGATGCAGCTTGCCCCCCACCACTGCGTGGGAAGTAGTAACCAGCAGATATCCACAGCAGTGTTTTTCTGGACTTACTTCGTGTCAAGCTATGTAGCAGTGAGCTTGGAGCCCACATGGAGTTATGCTCTTTGGTGTACAGCACTAGTGCATATCTCTTGTGTGAGTGTCTGAAGCATGTGCCACCCCTTTGAAGTGGACTTAAGCTAAAAGAGGATCCTCCATAGCCACACTGGGGAACTTATTTTGAAAGGTGTCAACTGTCTGAATTCATTACAGTGGGGCGGTAATTCTGAAAAGTTTTGTCCAAACTGCTGTATTTTTGAGAGTTCTGGGAATCATTCACTACAGAACTCTGCATGTGCATTTAGACATAAGCGGTGGCAAGGATAAACTTTCTGGCTAGTGACCTGCTAGCCTGTGATCCTCTGTCACATCAATTGAAATCTTGCTTTACGATAAGTGAAATCAGGGTGAATTGATTTAAATCACTGAATTTAATGAAGATTTCCTAATTTGTCATTGTTTTACATTTGTACGTTTTAGGTTTTTCTTAAAGAAAATTTGATTCCTAGGGGTTGGTGACCATTAAAATGGGTTGATTTGCTTTTATGCCATATTTGGTGCTGCTTTTGCGTACCAAGAATGCATGCTATGTCTATACACATTAAAGCAATTAAATGCTATAATTGAGGTTTATTCTTAATTTTACACGTTATGTTAAAGATGGTGAATAATGTATTATTTACTAGATGTGATTTGTGCCGGAGGTGGATGGGAATTCAGATGTAATTAAAAAAAGCACAAAAACAGCGGTTTAAGGTTGTTTTAATTAATTAATTCAATAAAACTACCTTAAATCTGACACACAAGAAAGAAGCTTATCAAAACTTGTTTTGCATTTTAAAGCGAGCGGGTTTAATAAAGAAAGGAAGTGTATGTAGTTAATGAATGGAACTAGTTGGGTTTTTTACCATGTCCTTCAAGATTTTAGAAGTGCAGACCTTATGGTTCCACACTCACTTTTTATTCATAGCTTGGAAGAGGAAAACAAAGCTTTCCTGCGTTTTTCAACTCTCAGTTGACTTCTTAACTTTAAAGTAGTCATTGAACTGAATTAGTTAAATTAGCTGAAATAAAAAAATATAGTCTCTCCACCCCTGCAGGAAAACCTAGTGCTGTGAAAACCTGGCTTAGCGTGTCAGCCAAGTCTGGTTCCAGGTGCTTCTCTACTTCAGTGATTTGACTTCCTTTAAAACTTTAGCAGTAAACATGTGCTATATTTATTTTTTTTTACTTAATCTAAGCCATTTTAATAGATCAGAGTAAGGCTTTAACATAAATTGACAATTTCAAATTTAACTTTGAATAGCTCCCATAATTTTAAAATTCTGCATGATCGATTGAGCAGGTTTCCACTGTTCTTCAATCGATACAGAAGTTGAAGCCGTTAATCCACCCCCACAAAAAGTGCAATGCTACTACACTTGGTCTTAGCCTTTTGGTACGGTCTAAAGAGAAATACTCTGGTTTCTCTTCAGATCGTACTAAAAAGTGTAATGCTGTGTCAACAGGATGCATTTAAACTTAATTAAAAAAATTAAAATTTAATTTTAAATTAAAATCCTGGTGGGATTTTAAAATTATGGGAGTTGGTTGAATTTTTCATTCTCCACTCAGAAAACCCTTGATAGCAACTAATTGGCTTACTGCACCCTGTCACAGTACATGAGACATCAAGGGTGAAGTTCCAAAGGGGTAGCTGTTGATTCTTCTGTAGTGATCAGTAGTGAAATAGCTAATGTTGGTATTTCAGGGAGTTGGCATTAAGATAGTGTTAACATTTTATTGAAATGAATGGGGACAGTGCAGATGTGTCAATTTCTAATATCGCTTCACTGATGGGTCTCATTTCAAAATTTATCTCTGCATTTATTATAGCTAAAGACTTACTGCTTTATAACTAAACCATCAATTCTGTAACATAGTCTTGTGGCACATTTTGTTTGTTTTTTTGTTTGAAAGGGCAGTTATGTGACAGTTTATGCAGTGGCACAATTGCGTTATACCTACTGTTTATAATCAGTGTAATTATTTTTCTGTTTGAAGCAGTTAAAGTGCCAGAGATTCATTCAGCCTTTTTGTTTATTTTGAGACACATTAAATCAGTTTGTGTCCAAAACAATTAGAATTAGGCAGGTATTTCAGTTTTCCTGTCTACTTAAATCCTAGCATCTGTATGTATCTGTTTGCTGTCTTGATTGATACTAGTTAATCATAGAATCATAGAAGATTAGGGTTGGAAGGGACCTCAGGAGATCATCTAGTCCAGCCCCAACTAAATCATCTCACCCAGGGCTTTGTCAAGCCACACATTAAAAACCTCTAAGGATGGCAATTCCACCACCTCCCCAGATAACCTATTCCAGTACTTCATCATCCTCCTAGTAAAAAAGTTTTTCCTAATATCAAGTCTAGATCTCTCCTACTCTAACTTTAGATCATTGCTTCTTGCTCTGTCATCTGCCATCATAATGTCGGAATGAGACATCTGTCTTACGTAGTTCTACAATGTTGTATTGTCATGAAAAGAACTCAGTAGATTTTCTTATCCTGTATTTAAATGACCTATATCCTCTAGTTCTTCATATATGTAAAATTTTCAAAGTTTAGGAAAAGTTTTTGTTAATACACACCTGCTTTTGCTAGTATTTTGCTATACTACCTCAAAAGTCTTATGCTAACTTCTGTTGTTCAGTAATATTAATTGCCTCATGAAAAGCTAATTTAAGCAGCATTTATTAAAGGCAGTGTTAGCTACAGATAGACACCAGTTCACTCTTCCTTAAGGGGGGACGTTCATTCTGTTTCTCAAATTAGAACCTAAATAATCACTTAGATATTTCTAGGGCTGTGACAGATGTACCTTAATTGTACTGTGTTGTAATTAAATCTCAGCAAAAAATTCTTATGGGAATGCAAAAGGACATAATAATGCCCATAGAGCTCTTTATGTGTTTGGAGTGCTGTACAAACATAACTTTATTAAACTTCGCAAAACCTTCGTGAGGTGGGTAACTAAACTTGCCTGTGTTCTGTTGACTAGTTTTGGCAGAAAAAAACCTCTCGTCACCTATTTAGAAATTGTATGAATAGATGCTACGAAAAAGCCTGAAGCATGAACACTTTTAAAAACCAGAGCTGTGCTCATGTAGTGGTATCCAAGAATGTGGTGTTAGGTGGAAATTTTAAAATGGATGTTCACTAATTATATTGTTATACGTAGTAGTAACTCATGCAGGGAATTCTGGCTTCGTATTTTCAGTGCTTGAAATATTTTAAACTCTTATACTTCATGCATTTTCTTCCAAAAAACACACTGTAATAGTTTCTGTTTCCTGAAAGGAAAGGCTGGATTTACCCATTATTTTGACATGAAGTTCCTGGATTTCTTGATGGTACAGTACTAGGGAAATATTAGACATAAAAATACTAAAAAATCTTTAGTCTGGGAAATCAAGCTGTTACTTTAAACAGGTTAGATGGTAGGTTTTAAATGAGTTTTGTCATTTAAAAACAGCTATGTTAAACTTTTTTGAATCGGACCAATTTAAATTGAAATATTTACTCAAATGATGCATTTAAATTTTATTTCATTCCAATGTTTTATAACTGCTTTAACAATGGCACAGGTCACTGGTCATCGTTGTCATTTACGTAACCCTCTTTCTTTTCCCAGTGGTAGTGATGATGATGATGTTGCACCATTATCAGCAAAATTTGCTGATATCTACCCATTGAATAATTATGATGATGCAGAGGTTGTAGCCAACATGAATGGAATCCATAGTGAACTAAATGGTGGAGGAGAAAACATGGCATTGAAAGATGAGGTATAGCACGTCACATAAATGTTGTATCTTTAATCTGTCAAATGAAATTTTCAGTGGAGACTGGTTTATTCTTTGTTTTTAAACGATGGATTTTCAGTCTCCTCAGGTGAGCAGCACTAGCAGTAGTTCTTCAGAAGCAGATGATGAAGAAGCAGATGGGGAAAGCAGTGGTGAGCCACCAGGAACTCAGAAGGAGGAACTAACTCTAGGAAAAAGAACATTAAGGAAGGATGAGGCAAAAATGGATAGTCCACCCCCATCATACCCCAGTCAGCAGGTACTCCCTGTGGTCTTAGACTTGTTGTAAGTTACCTTTTGAAATATTGACTATTAGAGAATGAGTGAAAATAATTTAACTCTAAGGTAAGTTGCAGATGTAGGCTATCTTCTTATGTGTAGTTGTCATTATGAGACTTAAATTATTTTTATAACTGGATATATTACAGTGATGTTTGGCAGTGCCTTCCTTGAACCTAAACCTAACATATGACTTTTTCTAAGGAGCTGTATTCTTACTTTGCTGCTGCTGTCTTAAAAAGACTGCTTCCTGGTTAGAAAAGTATTTTGGTCAGTATAAACTTAAGCTGTTGAATATATGAGAAGGAATCCAGGATGAACTTACTGTTCTAAGCCTTAATAGTGAACATGTTTAATTAGTGATTCCCCTCTCCTCTCCACCCCCCCACTGGTAGAAATAATTAATGGATATTTCAGTGATATATCCTAAGACTGTTTGCAGTGGTAGGGAGTCTAGGACAGCTAGTGCTTCAGCTTCCTTACGTGGATGTCTTGCATGTATATCTCTCATGACTCCGTGATTTGTATTTTTGTTGGCTAGCTAATCTGTTTACTAAAAATTCCCAAGTATCATAATTGCTCTGTGCAGTGCTTTGGTTTCTATTTTAATGAGTAAATAATACAAATTTTTTTTTTAAAAGACAAAATTGCTAGACATCCACAGAAGCCCATATGTACTAATCAGAAAACATCCATAATGGTCTGTTATAAATCTGATTGCTTTCATTCATGATGTCATGTTCTGACTGGGTAAAGACGCACTGATAATCAAGCTTTTCAGTAGTTTGATAGTAGAACAAAATCCGTTGCCTTCATTAATGCCTTCTAAGTGAGAACTGAACAGCATCTCGTGCCTTGATAAAGTGAAAGTGAATGTCAGAACCAGCATCAAAGTGCTTTGAATAGCTCTAAATTGCCTTTGCTCCGTTTCTGGACCTGGGAACCCTGATGTATATTGAACTTTGGCTTTAACTCTCTATAAATGTTTAAATTTGCTTCTTACCCATTCTCCTTTATTATACAAAACTATACTATATTTAGACTTGCTGTTCTGTGACATTTAAAAGAAATAAAACTAGCTGGTTTCCTTGTCTGACAGAATGACAGTAACTTTTCGTTCCTTACAGGCTGACCAAGGTCCAAACACTTGTGAATGCCATGTATGCAAACAGGAAGCTTCAGGTCTGACTGCTTCAGCGCTTGCAGCTGGACGTCTACCTGCTGGCCATCAGTTTGTGAACCCAGAAAAACCTGCCCATCCTGCACTTCACCTTTACCCTCATATACACGGACATATACCGTTGCATACTATTTCTCATCTGCCTCGTCCTCTTATCCATCCTACCTTGTATACCGCTTCTCCCTTTACACACAATAAGGTATGTGTGACTAAAAAAAGCTTTGTGTTTTCGGGGAAACAAGTGTAAATTTGTGTGATTACATTAATTTTAATTTATTAAGGCCTTATAGGCGCATAGCTTTTATAAATTAGAGAAATAGTAAAGTGCAATTTACTCATTCTGTAAAAGAGAAACCTCAAAAATGAGAATACCCCAGTTCTGCTGGAATTTGACCATCATTGGATTATCAGTTGCTATCATCAGGCTAACTTTGTTAAAGGTTTTGTCAGTTTCTTATCATTTGGAATGGATATGGGAACAAAAGGAAATATTTAAAAGATCACCATAGTTGTATTTACTTATATAATAGGGCTATGCTAAAATTGTATATATTTGAGGTCAGTAGTGAATAGAAGAAAGGTGACTTTTCCTTCTTAGTATTGCTGTTGTGGATTTTGGTCAAAATGGTAATACCGTGAATAATGTCAAATGTAGAGGATTATATGTTGAATGTTCTTGTTCTTTAAGAGTAAATTCAGCAAAGCACTTTTGCAAAAGAGGATGGTTAACTAGCAAGATAAGGATATTTGTAATCCATGTTCAGGCACTCTGCTACAGTGAGTTGGGCTAGATAATTAGCTAGGTTAGTTTTCAGAAGTAGGTGTGTATGAAATCAAAGGTAAGGAACCATGTAGAGCTAGCTGTCTCAGACCTTATTTGCTCTGATTTTAAGATTTTAAGGTTTTGCACTTAATCATAGAATAATAGGGATGGAAGGGACCTCATGAGGTCATCTAGTCCAATCCCCTGCTAAAAAGCAGGACCACTCGCACTAAATCACCCCAGCCAGGGTTTTGTCTAGCTGGGCCTTAAAAATCTCCAAAGATGGAGATTCTACCACCTCCCTAGGTAGCGCATTCCAATGCTTCACCACCCTCCTAGTGTGAGAGTTTTTCCCAATATCCAACCTTGACTTCCCCAGCTGTAATTTGAAACCATTGCTCCTTGTTCTGTCCTCTGTTACCATCGAGAACAGCCTACCTCCCTTTTCTTTGGAGCACCCCTTCAAGTAGTTGAAGGTTGCTATCAAATCTCCCCTCAGTCTTCTCTTCTGTAGACTAAATAAGCCTAGTTCCTTCAGTCTCTCCTCATAAATCATGTTACCTAGCCCCCTAATCATTTTTGTTGCCCTCCGCTGGACTCTTTCTTATTTGTCCACATTCTTTCTGTAGTGGGGAGCCCAAAACTGGACACAGTATTCCAGATGCGGCCTGACCAGTGTCGAATAGAGGGGAATAATCATATCTCTCGATCTGCTGGCAATATGCCTACTGATGCAGCCTAATATGCCATTGGCCTTTTTGGCAACAAGGGCACACTGTTGGCTCATATTCATCTTCCCGTCCACCATAACCCCCAGGTCCTTTTCTACAGTGCTGCTACTTAGCCGATCGGTCCCCAGCCTGTAGCAGTGCATGGGATTTTTTCGTCCTAAGTGCAGGACTTTGCACTTGTCTTTGTTGAACCTCATGAGGTTTCTTTCGGCCCAGTGTTCCAATTTGTCTAAGTCTCCCTGGATCCTGTCCCTGCCTTCCAGAGTATCTACCATTCCCCCCAACTTGGTGTCATCCGCGAACTTACTAAGCACGCAGTCTATTCCATCATCAAGATCATTAATGAAGATGTTGAATAGAACCGGCCCCAGGACTGACCCCTGGGGCGCTCCACTCGTTACCGGTTGCCAACCAGACATCGAGCCATTGATTCCTACCCGCTGAGCCCGTTGATCTAACCAGTTTTCGATCCACCTTACGGTCCACTCGTCCAACCCATACTTCCTTAACTTGCCGTCAAGAATGCTGTGGGAAACCGTATCAAAAGCCTTGCTCAAGTCAAGGTATACCACGTCAACAGCACTTCCCGTTTCCACAAATCCAGTCATCTCATCATAGAAGGAAATCAGGTTGGTCAGGCACGATTTGCCCTTGGTGAATCCATGTTGACTGTTCCTGATCACTCTATTTTCCTCCAAGTGTTTCAGGATGGATTCTTTGAGGACCTGCTCCATGATTTTCCCAGGGATTGAGGTGAGGCTGACCGGTCTGTAGTTCCCTGGATCCTCCTTTTTCCCTTTCTTGAAGATAGGTACTATATTTGCCTTTTTCCAATCCTCCGGGACCACCCCCGTTCACCTCGAATTCTCAAAGATAATGGCCAGTGGCTCTGCAATCACTTCCGCCAACTCCCTCAGCACCCTCGGATGCAGTTCATCTGGCCCCATGGACTTGTGCACATCCAATTTCTTTAAGTGTTCCCTAATCTGACTTTCCATCACCGAGGGCTGCTCTCCTCTCCATTCCACCTTACCCCATGTAGTAGCCTGGGAGCTGGCCCTCCCTGTGAAGAATGAAGTAAAGAAAGCATTGAGTACTTCAGCCTTTTCCACATCATCCACTACGAGGATGCCTGCCCCACTCAGTAAGGGACCTACACCACCTCTGATCCTTTTCTTGTTGCTGATATACTTATAGAACCCCTTTCTGTTATCCTTCACATCTCTTGCTAGCTGCAACTCCAATTGTCCTTTGGCCTTTCTGATTTTATCCCTGCAGTCCCGAGCAATATCTTTATACGCTCCCTTGTCACCTGTCCAAGCTTCCACTTATTGTAAGCTTCTCTTTTATGTTTCAGCTCCCCGCAGAGTTCCCTGCTAAGCCATGCTGGTCGCTGTCCCCATTTGCTGTTCTTTCTGCACATCGGAATGTTATCTTCTTGTGCCTTTAACAGGGTTTCTTTAAAATACAGCCAGCTGTCTTGGACACCTTTCCCCTTCAGATCAGCCTCCCATGGGACCTTGCCCATCAGCTCCCTAAGGGAGCCAAAATCTGCTGAAGACTGTTGGATAAAATGAAAATAAAACTGTGATTCACTCTTGTAGTACAAGTCTGATTTGAAAAAGGATTCTAAAAATTGTCTTTGTGGAGTTCCAAGTCATTCTCTCCAAGGTTTTTTAGTTCATTTTTCATGTAAAAAGTATTTTAACCACCAGCCTTATAAACTCATCCTGTGCTCTGAGAGGTGGCAAATTGGGCAGGTGATGGGGACTTGTAAGCGCATGCATAATCACCACTGGAATGAAAGGCTGATGGGGTTGTACAGTAGAAGGGAAGGATGAATTTAGCCTGCGTCACACTGTTGGGAGTGACTCACAGTTGAGAGTGTCTACCTCAGGGCAGATTGTCAGAAAACAGGGCAGACACTCCAATCTGGTATTGTCTTCTCTAATTAGATTTCATCAAGCCAGTAACCAACTTCTGGATCACTAAACTATACTAATCTTAACATAGAGTCGCAGATAGTCCCTTAGGCCTTCCGGTCTACCAGATAAACTGGACTTTGTGATAAAAAGTTACTTTAACCAAAAATCACTGTGTATCAGGTTGCTCCCAGTCCCAAGAGACCATCACTTACCCCAGATCAATTGGTACTCTAGATCTTACACCAAAGACAATTCTGGTACTCAGTTCTATAGTAAAATAACTAAAGGTTTATTAGCTAAGAAAAGGAAATGAGCATTTTTGAGAGGTTAAAGCGAGTAAAATATATTCACATAAGAACATAAGAAAGGCCGTACTGGGTCAGACCAGAGGTCCATCTAGCCCAGTATCTGTCTACCGACAGTGGCCAGTGCCCAGGTGCCCCAGAGGGAGTGAACCTAACAGGCAATGATCAAGTGATCACTCTCCTGCCATCCGTCTCCATCCTCTGATAAACAGAGGCTAGGGACACCATTCTTAACCCCTTTCTGGCTAATAGCCATTTATGGACTTAGCCACCATGAACTTATCCAGTTCCCTTTTAAATATTGTTATAGTCCCAGCCTTCACAACCTCCTCAGGTAAGGAGTTCACAGGTAACTCTCAGTTTGAAATTCCAAATGGTGGCAGTGATGTAATAAATGCTAGTTTCCCAAAAGTCTTTTGAAGGTTCCCAGATTGTTGCTGGGGATCTCTGCTGTGCATCTGATACATTTCCCTGTAGGAGTCCAAGCAGTCTAGAGATGCAGGATATTTCCTTGAACCGACATTTCACAGAAAACAAGCAAACGGTGTCACTACCCATGAGCTTTTCCTTTGATGACAGAGACTGAAGAATGCATTTTGAGTCTTTGACCTCCAATATCACACCCAATGACCACTTGCTTTTCTTCATTTGCATTACACTTTACATTACAGTATTGCAGACAATACCAAGCTTGGGGGGCTTGCAATGATTTGGAGGATGGCATTAACATTCAGAAGTAGCTGGAGAAATGGTCTGAAGTAAACAGGATGAAATTCAGTAAAGAAAAATGCAAAGTACTCCACTTAGGAAGGAACAGTTGCACATATACCAAATGGGAAATGAGTGCCTAGGAAGGAGTACTGCGATAAGAGATCTTGGGATCATAGTGGATCATAAACTAAATATAAATCAAGAATGTAACACTTGCAAAAAAAATTCTGGCTTGTATTAGCAAGAGTGTCGTAAGCAAGACAAAAAGTAATTCTTCCTTGCCACTCCATGCTGACCAGGCCTCAACTGTAGTATTGTGTGCAGTTCTGGGCAACATATTTCAAGAAAGATGTGGACAAATTGGAGAGTCCAGAAAAGAACACCAAAAACTATAAAAGTCTAGAAAACATGACCTATGAGGAAAGTTTGTATTTAGAAAATGACAGATAAAGTGAGATGTGGAGATGTATTAATAAGGGGAAGAGGGGCAATAAAACTTTCCTACTTTACAGGGGTATTGTGAGGATAATTCCTGAAGGATTGTGCTTATAATAATATCAGTATGTATGGGTTTTGGGAAAGTTAAATCTGTATTACAGTAGATCTACAGACTTCATCTAGATCAGATCCCCTTGCTCAACAGTCACATTAGATCAGTCCCTGCCCAAAGAGCCTGGAGTCTTTAATTCAAACAAAGTTTAAGAGGTTTCAAAGTATTATGAACATGTCTTTTCATAAACTAGCTTTGTGTTAAGTTAATAGGTTAGAGGTTCTTTGTTACTGGAGACAAGCTGATTTGTAGAAGTGGTTTCATCTTGCCAACTTCCTAATCATCAGCTGACAGTGTTCTGTAACAATCATAGTAGAAACAGTTGGAAAGAGGACAGGATAGTGCTTTGTAATTGATTGATTTTTTTTTTTGAAGGAGTCTATCCAGACGCAAGGTGTGGCATAGAAGAAAGCATTTTGGTGCTTGTGGAATAAGTGGGCAACTAAGACTGGCATCTTCGCCAGAGAAGCAGGGAGTTGGATGGTGCAGTACCAAGAACATGTTTAAAAGTGGGGCTAAATTGTGAAGGCTCTTCTCAGCAGGGAGTGTTTTTACATTAGCTGTTAAAAATGTTATTGGACACAGCCAGTGATTCTTCTTTGAGTGGTGGTTCCTATATGGATTCCAGGTGTGGGTGTGCGTGCATGCCATGTACCAGAGCCAGAATTATTTTTAGTGCAGTAGCATCTGTTGAGCCACATGCGCATTCTTAATTGACCTGGTGGTCCGTCAAAGGCTTTAAGAGGCTGTGCATTTTGACACCAATCCAGTTCACTCTTACCACCATGTGGCCAGAGCTGGCAGGAAAAAAAGTGGACAAAGTTCTCTTAGAAAACTAAGAGCACTAAGGATTCCAGCTCTGGCCATGATGAGGAGTAGTGTCCATCGTTGCCAATGAATGCTTCCCCAGTTCCTCCTCGTGTTCTGGTCCCCACGGTACTGCTACATCTACCAAAGTCCCACTGTGAGCATAGGAAGCATGGGCACACGGATGACTCCCAATAGGGACTGCCTCTAAACGCAACATAGCCTTCCCAGGCCACACCGGGTCAGGTGAGAAGTCTCACATCAACCAGATGCTCCACTTCCTAAGAAGCTTTGCATGGAACCTGAGTCTAGGCACTGCCGTAAACTGCTGGCGCTACCTCCAGCCATGGCCACCGGTCTGCTGCTATTGCCTCCAGCACTGTCAGCACTGCCTGGTTCCTCTGGACTCATGCCTAGTCCCCCTGGGCTTCCTGGCTCTGCGGATGCCAACAGCCAAGCTGTTGCTGCTCTATGGTGCTCCCCTTAGTGACTCCAGTCTTGACTTGGCTCCCCAGTCTACTTGGGGCTCCCACCTTTGGTGGATGAGCCTCCCCTACTCATGTAGCACTCTCCTCTGCTCCGCTTGGTACCAATGGTCCTGCCCTTGCCAGAACTGTCCTCAGAGTCTGAGTAGTCCTCTGAACCAGACCACTCATTCTCTCCTGCACAATCTTCTAGCCTGGATCCTCAACAGCACCCATCCTACCCACTGTCCTGCCACTTCCCAGTGACCTGTATGCTTGGCCCTGTTGATCTGCTTGAGACCCCCTTCCAGGACCACAGGATGCTGTCACTACTGTACCTTGGCCATCCCCTGTTCACAATGCCCCACCTTTTGTCCATGATAAGCCTCAGAACATTACACACCACAGATTCTCACTTGGAGCCGCCTCGTCTTCAGATGAGGTGCTCATTCTGCCTTCCCCTTTCCTCCAGATGATCACAACCAGCATCATGAACTTCTTCAGTGCATAGTTGTGGCTCTCAGCTTCCCAATGGACGATGTCCAGGACGTGCAGAACCAGTTCCTGGGTATCCTGCCTACACCCTTTCGCACTAACCTGTCCACAAGCTCATTCTTCAGCCAGACCAATCGATCTGGCATGCCCTGGTTTCCTGTGCCCCTACCTCAAAAAGTGCTAAATACCACTACTTCTAAAGATAGTCTTCCTGTTTACCATCCACCCCCAACTCAGTCATAGTCCATGTAGTGACAGAATATGCCCAGTAGCAACACTTCAAGGCCACCCCTCTGAACTAGGGGGATAAAAAACTTGGACCTTCTGGACTGGAAGATTTACTCCTCCATGGGCCTCAAGTTCCATATTGCCAACTCCCCGGCCCGCCTGGCAAAGTATGACTTCCTCTCATACTCTAGTTGATGGAGTTCTAGGCCTTTCTCCAAGCAGAGAAACAGCAGGACTTCCAGGCATGGCTGAATGAGGGCAAATTGCCAAGGTGGCCTTCCAAGCCACAGTCAATGTCCCTGACACCTCATCTTGCTCTCTTGCATTGGGTGTGGTGCTCTGAGGCAGGCTTGCAGCCGGGAATAACTGTGTCTCTAAAGAGGTCCAGACCACTCTAGAGGACCTTCCCTTTGACATTAACAAACTTTTCAGTGATAAGACTAAAGAATTTCTACACTTGCTCAAGGATTCCTGTGCCGCATTCTGGTCACTCAGTTTCTACACCCAGCTCTAACCTGCAGACAGCAGCCCCTGTGCTATCTACCAACCTTTCTCACAATACCCACAGCTAAGGTCTTGTTGTCAACCATGCACATGCTGGCCCCCGACTACTGCTATGACTTCCATTGCCTCAACCTTTCCATAATGCCCTAGTAAAAAGCGGTTTTGATTCTTTCCCTGAAACCAGTGAATCTTCCACCACCTCTCCTTGGGCACCGTAGATTGTTTTCAGGGGCCATTTTGCTCTATTTGCCCACAGTTGGAGCAAGATTTACCACCATCCAATGGGTGCTGAACATAGTTCACCCTTATAGTGTTCTTCTCATTCCCCTGTTGCCCACCCCATGGTGGTCATGGGGATCCCTCCCACCGCTTTATTATCTGAAAGGAAGCAGACACCCTCCTCCAAAAGGGCACCATAGAACACGTCCTACATTGCTACTGTAGCCATGGGTTTCACTCGCCTTATTTCTTTGTGTTGGAAAAAAGGGGGTGGCTGCCGCCCCATTCTGGATCTCCAGTTGCTGAACAAATCCATATGCAAGTTCTGGTTCCAGATGGTCATGCTCCCTCTCTTTATCCCTATTCCTCCCCCATGGGGCCACGACTCTCAATATGAAGGATGCATACTTTCACAAACACATCCGCACAGCTCATCAAAAGTTCCTTTGTTTCATGGTGGGATACTCTTTGTCATTTCTTGGTCCTCCCCTTTGGTATTGCCACTCTCCCTCAGATTCATGTGGCCTGCACTTCCATGACACTATATGCCTGCCTCCATATGTGCTGCCTCCAGCTATGGCTCTGGTTAGTCTACAAGCTGAAGACATATCATCTATATTCTAGGTGAGTCAGTCCTGCTCCCCTGGAATTGGAGGCTGGTGCCTTGCCTGTTGGAGGTTCCTGCTTCTCATTAACTTTCTGCATGTTCAGCTGTTCTCTAACAACATGATGGCAGTTGTGCATGTACCCAATCTCCCTCTCTGTGCACAGAAGCCAATCTCCTTTGGAACTGGTTCCTCAGGCATGGAGTCATCCTCCATATTGTGCATCTCCTAGGCATCGGTAGCTCCCAGTGGACATGCTCAGCAGGTCCCTCTATGTCAATAAAGAATGGGAGCTTCCTGATCCCATGCTCCCTTTTCACAGTGGGGCATGCCACCCTGAGACCTCTTTGTGACTGTCACAAACCACAAGCTCTCCCTCTTCTGCTTCACAGGAGCCCTTGGGCTGGGCTCCCAGGGAAATGCCCTTCTCCTGCCCTGGGCCACTGAACTCCACTAAACCTTACTGCCCACCCCCTGTTCCTGCAAGCCTTGTGCAAGGTGCAGGGTGACCAAGCACAGATCAGCCACATAGCTCCCACCAGTACTAATTCACCAGCCTCCTCCATTTCTCTGCCTGTCCCCCAATGATCTGCCTTTCCAGCCTTCTGAATCTCCTCACCCAGGTGCACAGCAATTTGCAGCACCCCAATCCCCTTGACAACTTTGTATTTGGCTGGGGCTCACATGTGGACTGGGCGTGCTCCATGTTGGTGTGCCACATCCTCACACACAGTAGACTACTGTCTGCCAGGGCCTACTATCAAGTGAAATGACAATGCCTCATCACTTGTGCATACTACCACCACTACCCTCTGGATTCCACCTCCATTTCTGTCCTCTTTGACTACCTTCTGCACCTTTAGACAGTCACACCTCACCCACTTTTCCATCTACATCCATCTGGCAGTATTCAATGCCTCCATCCCTCCTGTGCACGGTTTCTCCATCTTCACTCACTTGACCACTGCATGCTTCCTCCAAAGACTTCTTCATGCCTTTCTGTCAGTGCTGATGTCCACCCCCTCTTGAGACTTCGATCTCATTCTCTCTGCCCTCACAAGGCCTCCCTTTGGATTCCTTGTGGCTTGCTCTCTCACCTACCTCTCTATGAGGCTGATCATCACCTCTGTGAGGTGGATTAGTGAGCTGAGGCCCATTATGACTGACTGGCCTTTTACTGTCTTCCATGATGATGAAAGTCTTTTATCACTAGACCCCAAGTGTCTCCTCAGGTGGTCTCTTTGTTTCACCTCAACCAATCTGTCCATTTTACAGTTTTATACTTTAAACCCCACACCTTTCCCAGGCCATGCATGTTGCATTCCCTCAATATCCGCCATGCTCTGGCCTCTTATCTCTAACACACCCACATCTTCCAGATCTCACCCAGATTTTTCCTAGTCATTGGAGAGTGCTGTTGGGGGCATGCCCTCTCCTCAGAACTCCTCTCTAAATAAATCTCCTGTTGCATAGAGAAATACTACACTTTCTCACATTCCTCTGCCTCCTGGAGTCATGCATCACTCCACGCAGGTGCATTCCACCATGTTGACCTTCCTTGTGGATGTTTCATGGCGAGGCATTTGTAGGGTGACCACGTGGGCCTCTCTCTACACTTTTGCCACCTACTCACACCATTGCCCCAGCAGCAGCAATGGTTGGCTGAGCTGTATTGCAGTTTTACCTCCTGCGAGCTCTCGCACCCATCTCACCCTGCTGAGCACTGCTTTCTTCACACCCATATCTGGAATCCATATAGGGATCATCACTTGAAAATGACTGTAACTGGAGGTTTTTCAAGAGGTGTGGTCCTTATTTGTATCCCTTCTGCTGCAAGCTCTTTTGCTTGCTGTTATGAGGGATTTGGAGTGGTATTGACTCTCTCAGCCGCTTAAAGCCTCGTACGCACCATGCAGTTAATACACAACACATGTATGGGTCAATGAACAGTTCCGGCGCATAGTGCGTATCCACATCTGAAATCCAAATAGGGACCATCATAAGTAACCTTATCTTTCAGTGGTAATATGCAGATTCCTAGATGTATATATCTTTCCATCCATTAATTTTGGAAGAACAGAACTGAAGCATATTTTCTGGACTTGCTTAAAGGCCACAGTACTCACAGGGCTTGTACACCATGCTCAAATTTGGCAACTTGCTTCCCTAAGATTGAATGTTGAAATTACCAAATTTAAGCCAGAAATGCAGACCCTACTTCCATCCAAGTAAAGGAGGATGTGTGTGCTTCCATTCTAATAATTCTAGGAACAAAATAGTCGACATATTTCATAGTAATTTTTTAAAAATTGGAATTCATGTTATCATTCCTGTTGAGATGACAAAGAATAGGAGATCTAGAATACCAAAAATAATCTGTTTTGAATATATACTATATTTCTCTTTCTCCTGTGTTTAGTTGCCATCTGACATTTTCATAATCCCCTGATCACAGCTGGTTGCTGTGTTAATGATTATATCGCAGAAGATTGTTTTCTGGTACATAATAGATAGTTAGAAGGAAGAGTCCTTAAAGATTCATTTTTTATGCAAATATATATTTTAATAAAGTGAAGACAAACACACACAATATGAGCCCAACTTTTTCTAAACGGAACACTTCTTTCAATGTTTTTGTCAAATGGGGTTGCTCTTTAAGAGCTGTATATAAGTGTGTGTATATATATCAGTTAAGGTACTACCCTCACATATGCATATATAAACATAACAGACCTGGCATAGCTGTTGCTTTGAGAGATGAACTTTTATTAGTTTTTAGTTTACATAAATGTCTTACATAATCAGAACACTTTATTATAATGACTTGAATATTGCTGTTGGAGTAACTGTGTAGGCACACAGACTATTAATTAGAAAATACTCTTACGATTTTTGTAGGCATTACCGCCAGCATCGGTTCAGAATCATACAAACAAGCATCAGTTATTCAATGCATCGCTCCAAGATCATATTTATCCAAGCTGTTTTGGGAGCACTCCAGACTGGAATAGCTCTAAATTTATAAGTCTTTGGGGATCAGAAATGATGAATGACAAGAACTGGAATCCTGCTACTTTTTTGCCCGACACACTTCCTGGTGAGGGTTTGTTATAACTTTACACTGAATAGCTCTGAAAACTGCATTATGAAAGAGATTGTGGCACTTTGACAATGGTACGTTCCATTGTCATTTTTGAGAGAGCAGTTCTGGAAAAGATTTGCACAGATGGAGTTATGATCTCTATAGAGGCTGAAAACATGAAAGTAGAAATTCTTTAATTTCATTGCAAGGGGCAAAAAACTGCCTTTCTGGGCCCCTGGTATTTATAGAGATGCATGCAGCTATGGAAGGATGTGAATTTAGAGAGACGCTTAAAAAGAAGGGATAAGAAGTAAACATCCCGAGTCTCCAGTCACCAAGACCTTGATCTTGTTCCATAAAATCATAGGAGCACTGCTAGACTAACACCACCCCAGCTGCCACAGGTTTCTTCCTCTTGTTGCTGTGGTGACAGAGAATATGGAAGAAACTGCAATGGATGGTTCTGATGCAAAACAAGCTTCAGAATGTCTGCATGTTAAATTATGTTGTAGAATCACTTCCTTCAACCTCTGAATTTATTTCTCTTATCGTACAAAAGAACAATTTATGGGTCAGTTGTCACGATAGGGACAGATACATAGGGGGCTTATCCAAATTTGAATGCATATAGCTATGTTTCTTGTCAGTTCAGTAGATCTTGCTTTATTAAACCAATAAGTCTGAGGGAATTCTAACTGGCAGTTTGGTATGGAAAAGTCTGTGCTGCTTTGCATCAACACTCCTGAAATCTAAAATATTGTTAAGGTGAAGTAGAACAGAGGAAACTAACCCATAAAATTGTTGTCTATGTATACATGTGCCTTAGTACTCTTCTTCTCATTCCAAATGTTACATTTTTATGCAAGACTTCTTCCCGTCATAAGACTTGACTGACTGAAAAATTGTCTTGTTTTATGAGACTTTATTTTGCCTTTTGTGTTGGTTGTCTCTTGTCTGGACAAACAAATGAGTGAGCAATCTGTTAGAATGGAAAGTCACAGCATAAAGAACACCACCATAAACCGGCACTTGGAATTGCCAAAAACTAAGTAAGCAATGAGGCTACATTTTCTTCTCATTCTAACTGAGCTAGTATGCTGCCGCTGCCTATTGCATTATGTGGCTAAAGTGGGCATTAAACTGCAAGGCTGTCCATCTGACACCTTTCACAAGGGCTAAATTCCCTTAAAAAAGTAAAAGGATGAACAGATGTGGACAGTAATGCAGTATGCTCGCTGCTTGTTACCACTACTGATATTTAAGAACACTTCTCAAATTTTGGATTATAGAACAATCATCCTGGGAGTTTAAATCTAGTTACACTTACATAAACTAACATTTAGTGAGAACTTATTTACTTCAGTAGTCCTACGAGGCTAGCAATAACGTCCATGGCTGTTTGTAGAAGGTACACATCAGAGTTCAGCAAATTATATTACATGCTAAAATGGCTCAGTGCCATAAACACAATGCTGGTAATTCTAGAAGCCTTAATTGACTGTGTATTTCACTTGAAGGGAGTGATCTATTAGCACCAGCACTCTCAGAAATAAGACCTGAAGCACTTCCTACTACATCTAGCAATGAAGCAACAGCAGTTACAGATAGCAAAGAGAAAAAAAATGCTGCAAAGAAGAAGTGTCTGTACAATTTCCAGGATGCCTTTATGGAAGCTAATAAAGTTGTCATGGCAACCTCTTCTGCCACTTCTTCTGTCTCCTGCACAGCTACTACAGTGCAGTCAAGCAGCAACCAGTTTAAAGTATCATCTAAGAGACCCTCATCAATAGGTAAGGACGACAGTGCATCTACAATTGCTTGAAGTAGGTTGCTAAATTAATGAACCACAAAGGTTTAAATGTATCGTCATTCATATCATGTATTTGAATGATTTAAACAGCCTTTGAATCAGTCAGCTATTACCCTTGAATTCTATCTTTTTTTCCTATACTCTTTTAACCTAAAAGGATGTCATTAGAAATATCAAGCTGAAGGTCAGTTTGACCAAAATTTTGGTGCGTCAAAAAGGAAAATACATTTTAAAAATATATTACTTAAATATTCTTAAATATCTTAATTGCTTAGTTTGTGTTAAGTATCGTAGTAAAAAGATCACTTACCTGATTTTTAAATAGTTGAAAGTCACGAATGGCTCATACTACAGCTAGAATGACTAGTTGGAGCTAGTGAAGATTTTTATTAATTTTCTTCAGAAAATGAAATAACTTTTTTTTGTTTTCTCTAATTTAGGAGAAGTGTTCCACAATATCAATAAAGAGGACCATACACATTCTGCACCAGTTGCACCACGAAATAGCCCCACTAGTTTAGCACCCCTTCCTTCACACTCTCCTGTTGCACTGTCTCCAGCCTCTACACCTCATATCCCAAATCTTGCTGCTCCATCTTTCCCCAAAACTGCTGCAACAGCCCCTGGATTTG
The DNA here is from genome assembly GCA_007922175.1 of Pelusios castaneus. Lineage (NCBI taxonomy): Eukaryota > Metazoa > Chordata > Testudines > Pelomedusidae > Pelusios > Pelusios castaneus. The sequence goes on from ML686047.1 coordinate 6,354,718, forward strand.
TGGATCCACATTCAGGTCTTTGTCCCTCCACAGTTGCTCCCCCAACTTCAACCACAGACAGCTCTGTAAGTGCTCCACCAAGTGTCTGCAGGTGAGTTTACTTTGTTCGTACTATTTTTAATGCACATTTAAGTAACACAAACATACAAAATAATTATCACTCTTGCAGCACTACTTTTTACACCATTAGAATACGCGAGGGAGTCTTGTCCATTTGATAGATTAGCAGGACATCTGAGTTCTCTTCCCTGGTCTGCCACTCACTGGCATGACTTTGCACAAGTCGCATCAAGTGTGGTGACACTGTCAGGGAAGTGTGGCCATGGTCTTTGCAGTGTAGGGTTGCCTCTTTGTCAAATGCAGAGTCACGCTTGTTCAGTTTATAAGTTTAAAAAAAAAAAAAAAAAAAGATGTTTTCTCACTGCCTGAAACATCATCTGGAATGGAAAAGTCAAACTATATGCTTTCTTGTTCATCCATTGTTCCCAATGATAAAGTATCTACATTTGGGACTCAATAGTAAATTCTACTGATGAAGCATAAACTGGAATAGATCCTATCAAACTTTGTCATAAAAATTTTGGTTTTAGAGGGCTAAGAGGAGCAAAAAGTAGTGATAGCTGTAACTGCATTTGAAACTTCTCTGGGTATCAATTCCCCATTTGTAAAATGAATGTAATTAACTTTTTTGTGATGCTTAACATTTTTAAATATCTTTGAAAGCATGGGCAAATTGGGCCATAAAAGTAACAGGACATCATGGCAGAGTGATGTTTATAGTGAGACTGATTCTGAAGAGCAGGGATATTTGAAAGGCAAACAATTTAGTTATTCTTCTGAGTACCCTGACCAATATAGTTGTGGTGGTGATTGATTGCCATGGAGGAGGTGGGAAGCCACAGAATTAGCTAAGATGGGGCAGCTTGAAAACAAGCGGAGTTGAAAGAAAAAGGCAGCAACCTTAGCTTTGTAATATTTGACTAGCTTTATATTACTGCTGCTTGAACTAGAAAAAGTATTCATGCATAAAAATGATTCTTTGCAATACCAAGAGAAATGTTTCTCTGTGAACATAGGTTACGTAGTGCAATAGACCCAAATTTTTCTGTTAGACCAATAGGTGCAGTGTAATGCAAATAATATTAGGATGCGTAGGGGAAAGCTTTGTTCAGTTCTGTCACCTCATCAGAAAGCATATAGTTAAAGAAGAGAGGTTCAGGGACAATTGATAAGAATGGGGGAGAGACAGAAAACAATTTGATATGAAGAGATAGTGAAAAGATTAGGATTGTTTACCTTGAGAGGAGATAAAGAATATAGAAAAGTTTAAAAAAAAAAAGTGGAGCATTTTACAGTTGCTCATAACAAGAGACATGAAGAAGTATTTTTTATCACACTATGCATAATTAGCATTTGCTTTGTGAGACCAACAGCTTAGCAGAAATAAAAAAGTATTGGGTGTTTATGTGGATTATATGCATATGCAAAGTTATAAGCGTGAAGGCTATTTAAAATATTTAAGGACATAAATCAGCCTGCTTATTGGTGAATACATTTTCCCTGGGATAAACTATTCTGTAACTGCCTGCTGCAGAGTTTCTTGTACCTTCCTCTGTGGCACCTGATACTAGATAGGGGACTAGATGGATCACAAGCTGCTCCTTGTTTTCGGCTGATCTTGAAGCTCTTGCTTGTCGTAAAAAGTTTGGACACCTGTAGAAGCAAGGAGAAACGAGGGAGAGTAAACACCATGTGACCAGCCAGCCCACCAATGAATTAGCGATCAGTTTGTGAATCACTTGGCTTTAACAAATGAAAGTAACTGGTTTCTAGATTATGAATATACAGGTATATTCATGGATTTCTCTAAAAAGCAATTCTCCAGTTTACTAATTCAGTGGACCACGTTACGTGGACGTGATCACCTCTCCTTGAAACACGCTAGTCTCACTGCTTTGTTTTGAATATCTAGGTCTGCAGACTACTAGCTTTGGTTTTGCAGTGATGTACGTCCCACTGTTTGAGAATTGCTACTTCTGAGTCGCATACATCTCTCTCTCTCTACATCTCTTTATATAGCTAGAGAGGTGTGTGTAATTTGTTTATTATGTTCTAATAAACCCTGTTTTGTTTAATACAGTGACCCAGACTGTGAGGGCCATCGCTGTGAGAACAGTAATTCGTATGATCATCAACAGTATGATGGAGAGGAGAGCCAAGATGAAGACAGCTGTTCGGAGCATAGTTCCAGTACCTCAACATCCACAAATCAGAAAGAAGGAAAATACTGTGATTGTTGCTATTGTGAGTTCTTCGGCCATGGAGGAGTAAGTTTGTTTAATCATTTTAACGAGAGTAACCATCTTCAAGGGTGCTGTCACCTGTTACTTGTTGTGATGCTGTCTAAGTGGCTATCACTATTTAGTGGTAGAAATAGTAAAATTAAATGACTATAAATTCTTTGTCTGTGTTTAAGCTGTAAATTTTAAGTATGTATCTTAGAATAGGCTTTCTGCAAAGATAGGAGTTTTGTAGATAGAATGCATTTTAGATCATTTTTAAAGAAGTGCTAAAAATAAGCTAGTTCAAAAAACTACTTCACAACTAGCTTTGCAGCACTGCTAAAGATTTATTATGTGAATTATGTGAAATTATTTAACACTTTTCAATCTGAAAAGGGGGGATTGTAGTCTACTCAATTTTTGTAATACACTAGGAGAACAGAGAAATGTAAGTAAAGGAGGGAGTTAGAGAGATTCAATATACAAAAGGAAAATATTATGTAAATTGGAAAAATGGTGCATCTAAAAATAGCTTATGTGATTGCTCAGCTGGAAATAATTCGAGAGAGCAACAAATGACTAACGCATTTAGAGGGGGCCAACTTGAAGAAAAGATGAGCAATAAGTGCTTAGGCTAGTTTCATGATGGCTAAAATAGGATATCTTGTACCCATGTGTGAGTAGCAAGAACTCTGTGTGGTTCGTAAGTTTGTGTCTCACCAACAGACGATTGGTACAATAAAATATATTATGTTGGCTCTGGGATGAAATCAAGATATTTAGACTTGTTCAGTGTTTATATCAATGAGTAATAAGATGACATGGAGTGAAAAAGAACTTCATTTCAAAACATCCTTGCCGCAAAATCTGTCAAACACCTTCTTGGCACTAGAAATGTGCATCTCTAATTTATATTACCCTGTAATCAATTCTGAAGCTTTAAAAGGTTCATTTTAACTCCAAAAGACCTTTTTTGAGCTGGCATCATCTAAGACAAGCACAGCCTTAAAACATTTCTTTTAAAAAATAAATTTCCCAATTCTTAATATAACAGACAAATATACTTACTGTTAATGAATTATTTTACAGAGTTCTAAGAAAAGTTCACTGAAACACCAAATTAAAAGGCATTTTGCAGTAATAACAATTTAAAGTTTTATTAATTGGTAATGGAATTTCTTTCCTTTTTTAACTGCTTTCTTCAGTGCTGGGGGTTTGACCCAAGCCTGTATAAGTCAATGGGAATCTGAAAATTTAAGTCCGTACTCCTTGCATAGGGAGCAAATATGCACATTTTAAAAGTTCTGCTTGATTGTAGTTTTTACAAATTGAAATGTATGAAATAGATATTTAATGTAGCAATCTATGGTAGGGTTTTACACAGCTACCCATAAACATTGTATCTAATTATCGTCCATGTAAATCTATACCAATAGTTAAGTGCCTAGTAGACTTCATGGAGTCTCTGACACTTTCCCGTTTTGGGATAATAACGTTGCTTATAGATCTAAAAACAAAATCAGCCAATGCTACCTTCATTGTGTAACATTAAAGACACAATGGAAAATGACAACTAACCCAGCTCACTGGATGGGAGGAAGCAGCAAAACTTCTGTAGTATTAGTCCAAAGTCCTACAAACAACTGTATGAAAATGGTAGTGGTGATTTTTTTTCTGTTTACTAAATATTTACATGGAAAACAGTTGCAGCAAAGACACCTCTTCAAATTACATTTGATAATTTGTCTATTAATCAACATAACTAATTTCTGATTTACCAGCAGAAACTCCATTGCTGGCATTTGGTTTCCCACTATCTCCCCTACCCACCTCTTCACCTCTTCTACTTTAAGATGGAAATAAATGAACAGCTCTGGCTGATGAGAGAGCCAAAAATCTGCCATGACACTGTTGCCTGTTGCACTTGTATTATATGTGCAACCCAACTGATATTTGGGTCGGTATTGTTTATGCACCGTATAAAACTTTGTATTGAAAAATTGTAAGCGGTACTGTGCAACTTCCAAGCCAGGCTACTATATTTTTTTCTTCTTATGGACATTAGCCACCAGCTGCACCAACCAGTCGAAATTATGCAGAAATGAGGGAAAAACTTCGCTTACGTTTGACAAAAAGAAAAGAGGAGCAGCCGAAGAAACCAGACCAGATATCTGAAAGGGAGAGTGTAGTTGACCATCGAAAAGTGGAAGACTTGCTACAGTTTATAAACAGCTCTGAGACCAAACCAGTAAGCAGCTCTCGGGCAGCCAAGCGAGCAAGACATAAACAAAGAAAGGTGAGAAACAGACCCATGTTTGTCATAAATTAGATCCATTGAATTTATAAGAGCATTGTGTGTGTGCGTATTTGTGCGAAATTTTCCATCAGCATCATTTTGAATGGCAGAACTGATTTTAAACTGCTATTGATGTAGCCTGTAGCATACAGCTGGTTTAGTCTGTGACTTTTGTTGTGGTGCTGTTTTGAAAGCTATCTGAGCTTTTGCTCACAGAAAGGATTTACAAGTGCAGTAGAACCTCAGTTACAAACAGCTTGGGAATTGTTCAGGAAGGACAGGCAGGGAAGAAGATGTGGAGGAGTAGCGCTATATGTAAAAGAGCTGTATGACTGCCTGGAGCTCCACTGTGAAAGTGGAAACAAGCCGGTTGAAAGTCTGTGGATTAAGTTTAGAGGAGGGTGCAACAAAGGGGGATGTTGTGGTGGGTGTCTGCTACAGACCGCCAGACCAGAAGGAGAAGGTGGATGAGGCGTTCTATGGACAACTAGCAGAAGTTTCCAGATCGCAGGCCCTGGTTCTCATGCGGGATTTCAATTATCCTGACATCTGCTGGGAAGATAATACAGCAGTGCATAGGCAATCCAGGAAGTTTTTGGAGAGTTTTGAGGACAACTTCCTGGTACAAATGCTGGAAGAACCAACTAGGGGCTTTGCACCTCTCGAGCTGCTGCTCAAAAACAGAGAAGAATTGATAGGGGAAGTAGAAGTGAATGGCAACCTGGGCAGCAGTGACCACAAGATGGTAGAATTCAGGATTCTGGTCAAAGGAAGAAAGGAAAGAAGCAGAACACACACCCTGGACTTCAGAAAAGCAGATTTTGGTTCCCTTAGGGAACTGATGGGCAGGATCTCTTGGGAGGCTGATCTGAAGGGGAAAGGGGTCCAAGAGAGCTGGCTGTATTATAAAGAAACCCTGGTAAGGGCATAGGAAGATACTATTCCGATGTGCAGAAAGAACAGCAAATGTGGCAGGCGCCCAGGGTGGCTTAGCAGAGAACTCTGCGGGAAGCTGAAACATAAAAGGGAAGCTTACAAGAAGTGGAAGCTTGAACAGATGACTAGGGAGGTATATAAATGTATTGCTCAGGACTGCAGGGGTAAAATCAGAAAGGTCAAAGGGCAATTAGAATTGCAGCTGGCAAGGGATGTGAAGGATAACAGAAAGGGGTACTACAAGTATGTCAGTAACAAGAAGAGGATCAGGGATGGTGTAGGTTCCTTACTGAATGGGGCAAGTATCCTCGTGGTGGATGATGCGGAAAAGGCTGAAGTCCTCAATGCTTTTTTTTACTTCAGTCTTCACAGGGAGGGTCAGCTCCCAGGCTACTACACTGGGTAATGCAGAATGGAGAGAAGGAGAGCGGCCCTCAGTGATGGAATGTCAGGTTAGGGACTACTTAAAGAAGTTGGATGTGCACAAGTCTATGGGGCCGGATGAACTGCATCCGAGGGTGCTGAGGGAGTTGGCCAATGTGATTGCAGAGCTGCTGGCCATTATATTTGAAAACTCATGGCGAACGGTGGAGGTGCCGGAGGATTGGAAAAATGTACTATATTCGCCTGTCTTCAAGAGAAGGAAAAGGAGGATCCGGGGAACTACAGACCAGTCAGCCTCTCTTCAATCCCTGGAAAAATCATGGAGCAGGTCCTCAAAGAATCCATCCTGAAACACTTGGAGGAAAATAGAGTGATCAGGAACAGTCAACATGGATTCACCAAAGGCAAATCGTGCCTGATCAACCTGATTTCCTTCTATGATGAGATGACTGGATGTGTGGATGCGGGAAGAGCCGTCGATGTGATATACCTCAACTTTAGCAAGGCTTTTGTTACGATTTCAAACAGTATTCTTGTTGGCAAGTTAAGGAGTGAACCGTAAGGTGGATAGAAAACTGGCTAGATCATTGGACTCAGCAGGAGGAATCAGTGGCGTGATGTCTAGTGGGCAACTAGTAACGAGTGGAGTGCCCATGGGGTCGGTCCTGTTCAACATCTTTATTAACGATCTTGATGATGGGATAGATTGCACTGTCAGTAAGTTCGCGGATGATACCAAACTGAGGGGAATGCTAGACACTCTGGAGGGCAGGGACAGGATTCCGGGAGACCTAGACAAATTGGAGCACTGGGCCAAAAGAAACCTCATGAGGTTCAACAAGGACAAGTGCAAAGTCCTGCACTTAGGATGGAAAAGTCCCATGTACTGCTGCAGGCTGGGGATCAATCAGCTAAGTAGCAACACTGTAGAAAAGGACCTGGGGGTTATGGTGGACAGGAAGCTGGATATGAGCCAACAGTGTGCTCTTGTTGCCAAAAAGGCCGCTGGCATATTTGGCTGCATCAGTAGGAGTGTTGCCAGCAGATTGAGGGATGTGATTATTCCCCTCTATTTAGCACTGGTCAGGCCGCATCTGGAATACTGTGTCCAGTTTTGGGCTCCCCACTACCGAAAGGATGTGGACAAATTAGAAAGAGTCCAGCGGAGGGCAACGAAAATGATTAGGGGGGTGGGTAACATGACTTGTGAGTCAAATTCCAAAGGGGTAGCCGTGTTAGTCTATTGTAGAAAGACAACAGAGTCTTGTGGCACTTTTAAAGACTAACAGATTTATTAATCGCATGAGCTTTCGTGGGAGAAAATCCCACTTCGTCAGACGCTTTGTTTTCTCGCATTACATCAAGTGAATTGACCTCCCCCTCCTCTATGTGCTGTTCCCCAGTGTTTTGAATCCTAACACCTATTTTGATTTGCTGTTACAGCCTGACCTGATGCTATGTCATACACTCCCCTGCATTTAATTTCCTCCCACTCTGTAACTTTCCTATCTTCAAAGCGTCTGATGAAGTGGGATTTTCTCCCACGAAAGCTCATGCGATTAATAAATCTGTTAGTCTTTAAAAGTGCCACAAGACTCTGATGACTTGTGAGGAGAGACTGAAGGAACTAGGCTTATTTAGTCTACAGAAGAGAAGACTGAGGGGAGATTTGATAGCAACCTTCAGCTACTTGAAGGGATGCTCCAAAGAGGAGGGATCTAAGCAGTTCTCGGTAGTAACAGAGGACAGAACAAGGAGCAATGGTTTCAAGCTGCAGCTCGGGTGGTCGAGGTTGGATATTAGGAAAATCTTTCTCACTAGGAGGGTGGTGAAGCATTGGAATGGGTTACCTAGGGAGGTGGTGGAATCTCTGTCTTTGGAGATGTTTAAGGTGCGGTTAGACAATACCCTGGCTGGGATGATTTAGTGGGCGCGGTCCTGCTTTTTGTAGGGGGTTGAACTAGATGACCTCATGAGGTCCCTTCCAACCCTATGATTCTATGAAGATTGTTCTTAATACTGAAATGTTTGCAACTATGAACTAAATGTTGTTATGGTGGTGTTACCAAATTTGCCGATAAACTTGGGGTACGCTCATTTATTAGGGTTACTTTCCTTGGGGGTGGGGGAGGTGTGCTCCTATCAGTGTACTGCTTGTGTTACCTGTGTTTCTATATGGAGCTTACTTCTCCCTTCTGCAAGTCCTCTCCCAGTGGAGCCCACCCTTGCAGGATCTAAACTTCCCAAGACTGGGTTTCTAAGTGCGTCTGAGTGGACCGGGTCTATCAGCACTCTCAGCTGCCCCCTTATATGTCCCTGAACTCAGCAGGCTGGGTCACACAGCACTTCTCTGCTGCCACCCTTATGTGCCTCTGGCACCACTCTGGACTAGACTTGAGCATGTGTTTGGGCAGGCTGGGTCAAAACAGCACTTTCAGCTGTCAGCCTTATATGCCACAGGTTCAGCACATTAGTAACCCCCTTAGTGAGCAGACCTTACAGGATTTTGGGCATCATAGGGATCTTTAGCTAGGTAAAAGAAGCGTTGCTGCAGAGCAATATAGGGAAGCCAAGAACACAAAGGAGAGGGAAAAAGTCTGGCAACCAGCTTGATTACAAAAGTTACTTTGTTGCCAGGTACATAAAACTTATGAATATTTATAAAAGGAAAGAAAAATACCCAAACAATTACAATATTAATAACCATACAAAGAGAGAGAAATGATCAAAGAGTTACAATATTACCCAGTTTCAATTGTAGCATTGGGGAAATCTAGCCCAAGTGGATTACAAAGATCAAGTTTAGAGAGTTATATTTGGACTAAGAGGAAAAAGAGAGAAAAAGGGGGCAGGGGCTTGTCTCACCACTCAGTGCAGCTCAAAGGTACCCAGGAACCAGGCTGTTCAGCTTAGGTTCCGGAGTGCTGGAGACAGGCAGAACCCCCACCACAATCAGCAAGGAAAAGGTGACATCTCAGTGGAACTGATGCAGCTTTTGGGTCCAGGTAGCAGAACTAATTCAGAACTAACTCCACAACTGGCTTCAGAACTAGCTCAGAAGTAATTCAGAACTAACTCTAGATTCAGAACTTGGGTAGGGATTTTTGTAGGGAAGAAACAATGGTTCAAGGCAGAACACTAGGGTTGTTTGGGGGTAAATAATGACTTAAGGGAGTATACCAGAGCTGTTTTGTTTAAGTGGACAATAGGAGCTGATCATTCCTGGCTATGGGGGCATGCCTCTGAGGGAGCTCACAATGCAATTGGGCAGATTCAGTATGTTGGCTATCAATACAAGATCTATTGACTAGAATTGATCTGATAACTGCTGAGCTGGGTGTACACATACATGAGTTCATTTGTGTCAGGAGCAGAGATCCCCCATTATGCAGTGCTTCCCTGCTTTGCCAATCCCAGAGTTCAGTGCAACTCCTGCCTTCGAGCTTGGTTCTCCATTCAGCATGCTAATTCTAGTTCTATCCTTGATGCAAATGAAGTTTCTGCTGTCCATTCAGTGTGCTAATGGCTCACATCTTCACTGTAGATAAGGCTAGGGGAGTTGCCCTAATTCCATCACCCTTGTTCCAAGAGGTTTAGGTGTGTCTCCCACTGCCTTTTCACTGGATTTGGTTTCTGGTTCAAGCAGAGGCTGGGGGGAAAAGGGGTGAGTCACAGAGGCATGATACTGTGCCTGGTTCCAAGAACACAGAGCTAACCAGTAACAGTGGTTCTTTCAAAAGTTTGTCATTGAACATAACAAACAAGTAGTCCTCTGGCACTTTTAAAGATTAACAAATTTATTTATCACATGAGCTTTTGTGAACATAGACTTACTAGAGCTTTGAACCTTTACTATAGAGAAGAAAAAGCTGCTTTCTCTTTTTTTAGTAGTTTATGTTTGCTTTGTTCATTCATTTGTTCGTTCTGCTGCTACCTGTGTTTGCATGCTTCTAGTTCCAAATGAGATGTGTAGCTGATTGGTCAGTTCATAATTTTGGGGGTCATAACTCTGAAGTTTTACTGTAAAGTATAGCCTTTTACTATTGCAACTAAATTATCTACTGGAACTGCACATCATCAAAGAGGGGTATTTCTTAGAAATTTCAGGATCTTTAATGCGCTCCAGCCTGGTTACCCAAAGTGACACATTAATAACAGGCAGATGTCAAAACCCAGCATTCTTTATTAGGACATCAGTCAGCTTCGTTAAAATGTTCCTTCTACCAGGTAGCATAGGAGCAGTATGTTTGTGTTGTGGTGCGGGAGACCCAAGATTTGTAAGTACTTTGGGCATCTTCTGCTGGATTTGGAAGTCGGTCTGTAGCATTCCCTACTGTCATCTAAGTGGAATTCATCTGAAGACAGATTGAGTGAAGAGCCATGATCTCCTTGCTTGGCTGAAGAGTAAATGTTGGATTAGGGAAAAGTAGGAAGTGCAGTATGAAGAGTGAACTTAGCTTGCTTTTCATTAGCAATGGGCAAGAAAAAAAAAGGAAAAAATTCTTCAAAGATTGTGAAGATTCAGTTGTGAGGAGATACAGGAAAATGGTTATATTTTTGTCTTACCTTAATCAACAGAAAATCTTGACCTATTGTTGATTTGATATCTTCACACACCAACTTCAGGAGAGTCAGAAAAAGGTTCAAAATAAGGCTTAAGTTTGTGTGTGTTTGAAATCTGGGAGACTAATTTTATGAGCTCCCTAAATGTTCCACACTTTCAATGATATTTTAGTCTGTATATTTGTATTATTATATTTTGCTATACATTTCTGATTTGGGCTATATAATGGAAGTTTGAAGCTGTTTTAAACATAGGGCAGACTGATGAAAAACAGACACTTTTCAGAAGTCACACAATTAAGACATATTCCTTAAACTGCTTGTTTTTAACATTATCCATTAATTCATTTTCAAAAGACAAAATATGTAAATACAGCATTGTGTACTTCAGAAGAAAAGAATCCCAAGATTTTGTAAGGTGTTCTTGCAAAACAAATTTAAAAAAAAAAACCAAAAACCCTTGCTAATCACTTAATGCAACAGTCACATATAGGCAATTCCAAAAATTCACAAAATTTTTGTGAGATCTGGCTGTCTGCTAACAAATGGCCCTGTATGCGAAGCTTTTGCTCGTAATTTGGGAGAAGGAAGCACATTTAGCACAATAAAAACTTGAATATTTTCAATAATGACTGGGAAGATCCACTGTGAATTTTGTGATCAAATAGTAGTTATTAATTTTTTTAAATTGTTTGACTCTTCTTTTTTGGACAATGTTGGTGTTAATTTGCTTCGTGATAGACAAGTAAAAAGGACTATGATTTTCATAAGTGTTACTGGATGATGATGATACTTTATTGATGGTGGTTCATAGACTTTAAGGTCAGAAGGGACCTGTATGATCATCTAGTCTGACCTCCTGCAAAATGCAGGCCTCAGGACCTCACCCACCCACTCCAGCAATTGGCCAACAACCCATGACTGAGTTATTTACCTCCTTAAATCATGATTTAAGGATTTTAAGATGCAGAGAATTCACCAGTAGATGAGCCATGCCCTGTGCTATAGAGGAAGGGGAAAAACCCCCAGAGCCCAGGCCAATCAGCCCTGGGGGAAAATTCCTTCCTGACCCCAAATATGGTGATCAGTTAAACCCTGAGCACGTGGGCAAGTCTCAACAGTCAGTTACCCAAGAAACAATTCTCTGTAATAACTCAGAATCTACCCTATGTACTCTGCCCTCTTAGGCCACTTGTATATCCACCACATGTAGCCAAATATCAGTCAATTTCCAAAATAGGGTAATCATCCCATCCCCTCCATAAATTTATCAAGCTCAGTTTTGAAAACAGTTATGGTTTTTGCCCCCACAACTCCCCTTCAAATTTAAACTACTGTAGAATTCCCCAATAAAGAGCATATTTTCATATCAATTTGCCAAATGTTCAGTAGAATACTATCTTTTTTAATATTATAAAGAAATACTGTAAAAAGGATGTGGTCCATGTTAATAATGTGCTTTACACTTTTACCTAGACGTGTTCATGGGATTGTCAGAATAAGTGCTTGTTTGTGTTCAGGGACATTGTCGTGTTTCTTGTGTCATATTTACACCTATTTGCTCATGAAAATATTACGGTGGATATACAGCTGTGCAGTCAGTTGAATATTGCAGGAGTGCCTTCTTAGCTTCCTTACAAAAATGAGCTGAAAAGTACTTTTTTGCCACTTTATATTGCGCTCAATGCAAATTATTGTAAATGGAAAATGTCCATGAAGTTATAGCACAGTATCAGTAGGTAGCTGCTAAGTGTGTTCATTTTATTACTGAGAGCTAAATTAATATTTCACACTGTGACTTCTAAAATTCCTTAACACATACTTGTAAAATGGAATGTTTAAAAATCACCTATTGATGTCAAGATCTTTTATCGAATGTCTAGACTTAGAATCTTTGTCATCATTTATTTAATAAACTGCTGCTTTTGTAGCTAGAAGAAAAGGCTCGTCTTGAAGCAGAAGCCAAAGAGAGGGAGCATCATCAGTTGCTGGAAGAGCAGAGACGGCGGGAAGAGGAGGAGGAAGAAAGACTGAAACAGGAGCTGCAACGACTTCAAGAACTTCAGCAGTTACAGGCTGTAAAGAAAAAGAAAAAAGACAGAACAAGTAAACATTGTCAGAAGATGGAAATGCTCACTCGAAACTGCCAGGCAGTGAAGGAATCTGTCCCAGACACATCAGAAGACATTCAGAATGGCATACTTGAGCAATCAGAAAAGGTAGAAACTTCCTCCAGTTCACTGTCCAGGCATGTGAATCATGTGGAGCAGAGGCCAGTTCCTGAGACAGTCTGTGAACTCTCCAATCCTGTAAACACTAGAGACTCAAAGTTGCTTTTCCAGAAGGAGATGAATGTGAAACAGCATGAGCCCCTCTCTTTTCTCTTTGATATAATGCATCATCATAAAGAAGGTAACAGTAAACAAAAACTAAAGCAAATAAATAAACCTTGTGCTGAGCAAGTGAAAAAACCTGCTGAATCCCTCAAAGTAGCAGAGATTCAGCCTAAAACCAGAAACCAAATAGAATCCAAAGTGAAAGCAGCAGACCTCCCACTGCTTGCCGAGCCGAAAAAAGAGGAGAAAAAACCAAGCAGTAATAATAACAAAAAACAGCTGAACCATGTAAAGGAAGAGAAAACACCTATAGTGAGTGAATCCCCTTCTCCAAGTGAGCAGCAACAAAACAATAAACTGATACTTGCAGAATCTCCTCAGCCAAAAGGCAAGAACAAGAAAAACAAGAAGAAGAAGGGAGACAAAGTCAACAATTCCATAGGTAAGTGCACATCTAAGAATTTTACATACAGATTGGTTTCAGAATGTTGGGTCTGCTTTCCAATCACTTGGGTTAGTGCAAACTGTGAGTAACCCACTGGTGTTAAACAGGTGTCAGAGGAGAATCAGATCTCATTCATCTGTTGAGTCATTTTAGTTAATTGTGCTATTTTTCTGTGCTCTTTGCACAGTACGTTGCTCTGTATTCATAATAGAAACGCACATTGCTTTTCCGTGTAGTATTTCTGGTTAGCTGAGTTTTATGTCCTTTACATACACTTTGAGTCAGCTAAATAGTAAGATGCAAGTAGCATCTCTTTCATAAGGCCTATAGGAAGTAGACATTTGAAATGAAAAAAAAATGCTTTGCAAACTAGTTAATCTCTACATTGATGGTACTAAATCAGGAAGAATATAGGCTCTAACACCAGTCACTCTTACGTCACATGGTAAAACAAAGAGCACCTGATTCTGCAGACAGGGAAGATTTTAATTATACATACATAGATTCTCTTTAAATGAGATCATTCCCCATCCTCTCTCTACGTGAGGTGATTATAAAGCATGTTTGCTGTTTCATTTATTTCACTATAAACTATTTCATGGTGCATTCACAAAGAGTAAATATACTGTGAAGATGATTGAATGTGAAAGTTTGCCATCCAGATAACACGCTTAAGATAAGAATTGGATTATACATGTATTATGCATTTTTCCAGACTAACAAACTATCAGTAATAAGGCACATAGAGTTCCTTTCTTAAAGTGATTTTGCACTTTTAAAATCTTACAGATAATTGGGTTACTTTAATGTCCTTGTCTAGCCTCAGAAGAGGCACATCAGGTGCAGTGCAAGCTTCCCCTTTGCTCTGCCAACATGCCATCCTGAATACCACCTCCAGATGCTAGCATAGTTCAGAATCTATGTCTATTCAACCTTTGATGAGATTACTGATTTAGTGACGTGGGCACTTGTCTAATTGGAGTTGGATTTGAGAACGCCAGCTCCATCCCGTAGATCACCAAATAGCTGTGTGATAACAGTGTTTGAACTAAGCCTCTGAGGCATAATGGCACTTAATTTAGCATTGTGTATTGCATCCCTGCAGCTCTCTTTGGTAGTCTACAGATTAAGTACATGTACAAGAATTGAGATCCTTGGAGGGTGGTGTGAGGTGTGTGCCAGTGCTTCATAAAGCTGAATTCTTGTAAGTTTCATTACCAAAGCACAGAACAAATGCATGATGGTCATGAGTGCTGGATGGGGAGCCCAAGTTTGTTTTAAGGGTCTTATGGTGGGATTGAATTAAACTAACTCAAACCTCTTTCATATACGTCCCATTCCTGGGTCCTTTTGTTTCCATGCCCTGCACATCTAGTTGTAGTTTGTTTTTGAGTATTATTTTTCTTCACATTAGCCTCACTTCCCTAGCTCCTTTTTTTCCTCCCACCCTCTATTCATACTATCCTTATCACTTGGCAGAGGAGCATCATAGACCTTTCTTACTCCTCCCAGTGCCAGGGATCTTTGATGGGAATTAATGATCAATACTGGTGAGGAACTGGAGGGTGATGGAAGGCTCTGTAAAACAGCTGGGTGAATAATTGATTTCTTTCTTTAGCCAACAAACTGAAAATCAGAAAAAAATGGTTTGGTTCCAAAAATGTTTGGAATCTGTCAGCAAACTTTGTCCATGTCCTGGGCAAATGCCCTAGCTACTGAACTAAGTTACACTTAGTGTGTGTGTGTCTCTAACCTTTACTGGAGTGATTGGTGCAAATCCCTGGGACGCACAGCTTTGAATCCCCATTTTGGAGCATGAACATCAGCTCAGATACCCCCCTTCCCAGGTGAGCAACCTAACCATTAGGCTATATAAGGTATTCTGGTGTGGGTTAGTCTGTCTCTCTTTCTGAAGCCATTCCTTTTTGTGTACCTAAATATTTATTTGGACAAAGAAAATATGAGTGATTTAAGGCACTCCCCTGGAAATCAAATCATCTTGCTGCCTGATTGAGCACAGCAGAATGCTGGTCCAGGACTAGGGCTCTTAGGAGCCATGGTCATACAGATCATAGTAAATAAGAAAAGCAATTCTCCAGTTGGTTTCTATAAGAGCTTGGCCTTGTTTGCAGTAGATTTAAAACATGGAGACTTCAAGCTTATGCATTTTTGTTGCAGCTTCAAAAGTTGCTATAAAAAAAGGAAAGAGTGGAATGACTTAACTGTGAAAGCCATTAGATACCCCAGGATTCTCCAGAGTACCAAAGCCAGTAGCATCTCTAGAGAAGAGTTGCATATAATTAAATAGGTAACTAAATCCCAAGCCTGTAAGTTACCCTTCTGTGAACCAGACAGCCTTGTAAATACTTAGCATCTCCTCTCTGCTTTCGTTCTCTGTGGTTCCATCATAGTGAGGAGCTGTTACGTTATCCTACAATTAAAATGATACTCCATTAAATGAGGAGAGAGACCTTACTGGAAGCAGCACTGATTCTTCCCTCAAGTTTGCCTACTGATCCAGTCGTCTATTTTAACATTGAGAAAATGAAGCTTCCTTATCCTCCTTCCAATTCTCTGTTTTAAAACCCAACCCTTTTTCCCTTCCTAATTTCATCTCCTCTCCATTTTAAGCCCTGTGTTAGGATCATGTGTAAAATTACTTTTGGTGAACTCTTTCTTGTCTTGTTTGCTGACCACAGATTACTCGATATACACTCTCCAGATTGACTGTTTAGGAGAATACCTGCTGATTATCGTAGAATCAGCAAAATGTAGGGCTGGAGGAGACCTCAAGAGGTCATCTAGTCCAGGTCCCTGCACTAAGGCCGGATCAAAAATACCTATAATTCCTGATGGGTATTTGTCTAACCTATTCTTGAAAACTTCCAATGACAGTACGCCATGTCTATAAATTTTTGTAGGTGTCATGACAAAAAGAGATTTTTAAGGCAGATAAGAAGGAAGATGAAAACTTTCTTTTCAGCCCTTTCAACAGCATCTTTTCTTGGAAAGTGCAATACGAGGATCTGTGCTAACAACAAGAGAGTTACAAGCAACAGAAAACTTGTTGCTGCTCTTAGGTTTTAGCATATTTACCTAGATCACATGCGGAGAGACTTTTTGGAAAGGCAACATTAATTTTTAACATAAAGCCATTGTACAGGCTTCGTTCCTGTGGAAACAAATTGTAGTCAACACTAGTCTCCAACCATGGTTAAAATACTATTAAATCTGATGGGGTAGATTGCATCTAATTCTTTTAATGCCCTCTAAATCATGCTCTAGCGAAGTATGCACCATAACATAGTTGTATATCTGTCCTGAGTAATCTCTCTGATTTGATTCAGAGAAGGGATTTTAATCTGAATCTGGGGAGTGCCTTGATCACTAGGTTGTAGAGTTGTTCTCTCTCTCAGGCCCAGTAAATATTTGTATTTTTATACAAAGAGAAACCGCTTCAGCAGGAAAGATTATGGTAAAACCACTCTAAAATAGGAGTGGGAGGCTCTGAATTGAAGTTCCTGCTCCAGAGTGTAGATTCAAACCCATCTCCCCCACACTAGGCATATACCCTAACCATTCAGTTAAATGACGTGTACACTCCTGAAACTAATTAAGCTAAATTCAAGAAAGTTTTCAGTTGATTGAAAAAATGGCATTATTTTGGTGAATGAAATATTCATCTGAAATATTTTGCACGGCTCTATTTTGTAACCCGTTGGTGTGGGGAGGAAAAGAAGGGAGGGCAGCCTCCTCATCCTATTACCTATTTCTGCAGTTTTCTCCTTAGATCAAGTACTACTTACTGTTCTAAAGGTAAAATCAGAAAAATTAATAGGACATAGGCCCTGTTTCAGAAAGCAGTAATTATGTTCTCTAGTTACTCTGAAGAAGCTGAATTAGTGCCGAAGAAATGAAGTATCCATTAATAATATTATAATTATTCTAGACGCAATATCCTGATCTGCTCTTATTCTCAATTCAGCCCTCTAAAGCTCAGATTACCCATGGGTTTTGTTTGGACTGGAGTTCTTGGTCTTGTTGTACCAAAGTTAATTGATTGTCAACTAACTGGTGTTAACTAATATGGTTTTAAGTGCATGTTCCACAAGCACTTGTTCCAGATCATGCTTCAGCACAGTGTAAGCCAGTGGTATTCAACCACGTGTCGGGACCCAGTACTGGGTAGTAGACCCTCAGGTACTACGTCATGGCGCCCGCTCCTGCTGCCGCCGGAAGACTGGAATGCATTGCCTAAAGGTGTAGAGGTTGGGTTGCAGAGAAATGATTTTTTTCAACTGGGTCCTGAGGGGAAAAAGTTTGAAAACCAATTGTGTAAGCTGAACCATGATCAGGAACAAAGGTTTGTGGAGTGGGATTGATAATAAGTAAGGTTAAAATTTTCTTTTTTTTTTTTTTTCCTAAGTCAGTCAGGGAGAGGTCATGGGTAATGAACAGCAATTCACAAAAGCCCATGGACTTATCCCTGACTTACTTTATTTTTAAAAAAAAGCTCACAGCAAAATGGAGCAAGGGGGTGGGGGGAGGGGAATGAGCAGATGGGTGGGGTCCAGCACACTGCTGCGGCTGACAGCTCTGGAACCACCCAGCTGCCCAAGGTAACTCAGAGCTGCAGGGCCATGGCTGGAAGCTTTCAGGTCTGTGGGGCCACCGCCACCTTGCAAAGCAAGAGGCTTGGAGCTCTGGGGTGCCACCCATTGGGGCTCAGAGCTCCCAGATCCTTCCACTGGCTGACAGCTCCGGCCCACCAACTCACAGCTGAAGCAGAAAATGTCATGGCGGTCTCCAGAAGTTATGGACTCCATGACCTCTGTGACAAAGGATAAGATTACAATAATACTGTAAAATATTATAATGTTATATAAATCCATGGTAAGCTCACACCTTGAATAGTGGGTTCAGTTTTGGTTGCTCCCTCTTAAAAAAGATGTAATAAAATTGGAAAAGGTACAAAGAAAGACAGAAAAATGATTAAGGGTATAGACCAGTTCCATATGAGGAGAGATTAGAAAGACTGGGATTGTTCTTCTTGGGAAAGAGACGACAAAAGGAGGATAAAATTGAGGACTATAAAATCATGAATGGTGTCAAGAAAGTGAATAAGGAAGTGATATTTACCTGTTCATGTAATAAGAGAGCCAGGGGTCACCCGATGAAATTAGTAAACTGAAGGCTTAAAACAAACCAAAGGAAACACTTCGGCCCACAGTGCACACTCAGCTTATGGAATTTGTTACCAGGGGATGTTGTGAAGCCTCAATGTATAACTGGGTTTAAAGAAGAATTTGATACATGGAGGTTATGTCCCTCAATGGCTATTAACCAAGATGGTCAGGGATGCAACCCCATGCCCTGGGTATCCATAAGCTTCTGACTACCAGAAGCTGGACTGGATGACGGGGTGGGATCACTTGACAATTGTCCTGTTCTGTTCATTCTCCTTGAAGCGTTTGGCATTGGCCTTTACCGGGCAACAGAATACTGAGCTAGATGGATAATTGGTCTTGACCCAGTATAGTCATTCTTGTGTTCTTATTATGCTTAGATTTAGCATACAAATTACATTTGTTAACTTGAGTTACAACATGACTAAAAACTAGTCTAGACCAAGCCATATTGAACTGTGGTTTCTAAAGCTTCCATTCTGGGCCAACGCTATTCTTTATATATCCGAGATAGCTCCCAGGTTAGACTGTGTTTTTATATGGATGTTAAATATGGTAAAAGCATGGAGGATCACAGTCATTGCTATATCATTATTCTGGTGCCATTGTGGATAGGGCAAGACACTCTATTCCAAAGCCAGCATTATCACTGCTGTCAAAACCCAATTCCCAACATATTTTTAAATGCAAATATCAATAAGATTGTTACAAAAACTGCCTCTTTTGGGTGTATAGATTCGCTGGAAGGTGATGAGACTAACGCGTTCCAGGCAACCAACTACTGTGTATTTTTTGTTCTGAGTAACTTGGCTTATCAGCTTTTCAGTTTCCCAGCTTGTTCCGTGGAATATTTCATAATGAATGTGAAGAATAAATCTGTTGCTTATTCCTTTTCGTCTTTACTTTTGGAAGTAAGTTGTTATAGTGTAATTTTTTTAATTCTTCAGCCAAAAGAAATATACAAATCCTGTTCTATCCCCAGAGACCTCACTTCGGTCAGTCCAACTTTTGTTTTTCTTCTAGAGTAAAATAGTCAGCTGAAACTAATTTGGTATATCTTTCCATTTTGCAGATGATGTATTTCTGCCCAAAGACATTGACCTGGAGAGTGTGGAAATGGATGAGACAGAACGGGAAGTGGAGTATTTTAAAAGGTAAATAAAAGTGCTGTCAAGCCTTCATTTCCGCTTGTACTGCTTATTATATATGGCAATTAACTCTTTACAGAAAAGCATGTGTTTTTACTAGGACCATCTGAAATAACCAGTCACTGCTGACACAGTTTGGTTACCCTGATGATCTTCAAAGCTATAGCTTTATCGGTGGACACTATAGTCATCTGGTTGTAGTATAGACTTGTAGAACCAAACAGAAGTCAATAATTTGCATGTGCCAAACTGGAACAGACATTGATACACAGAGTCTGCTATTCTCTCTTCATCACTGACATTACATACTACTCTGGAGGAAGACTAAACTTCCCTACAATATACTTGGCTATCTGTTCAGTGTTGTGTTTTTTTTTTTTATGCCATTGATCATCATGGTATCTGAACAATTCATACAATTTCTTCAGGACTCTGGAAAGTTATCCACTTTCACCAAGAAGACACATTTAATGAACTCACTAATTTTCTATCATTTTTTAAAAAATGTTTCCGTGTTTTCCTTCATGGATTAAATGGAGAGTACTGCCTGAATCGATAGAAAGTCATAGAAACTTCCATTACAAATATTGTTATAATCTTCTCCCAACGCTCTTCTGAACTTCGGCTCTTTGTCTTGATGACAGGTTCTAGCAATGAACTGTACAGGCAGATTTGCAGTCTTGTACCTAGTTCTTTTTACTGCCTCTTTAGTGAAGTGTCACCTTGTCCTCACTTTGGAATTTCTCTAGCAACATGCCTTTAATTCTCCTACATTCCATCTTAAATAAAAGCTCAATCCTTGCAGTGTAACTTTTGTAACATTTAAAAAAGAACATGCTCTCTCTGTTCCCCTTCTTCTATGGGCTTTAATTCTTAGGCCTGGTCTATCTAGATGCTGCTTTTGTGAGTATGTTCTCTTGATGCTTCCATGTAACTACCAAAATGCTAAGAATTGCATGATCACACTAAATGGAGGATATCCGTGCCCTTAGTACAGGACGCAGATGTACATTAACAATCACTGGAATACTTGTTTACCTGTTTTACTGAGCTGTTCTTGAAACACTGTCTCATTCTTGAGCTCTATGTCCAGTGAAACTTGGTAGATAAAATTTTTGTATTTAACTTTCATCCAGACAAATTGTTATTGTCCTGCCACAGACACTTTCTGGATACTTCCTCATGGCATTCATTTGTGCCTGAAGCTGAGTTTTTAGAAGGACCACTTATTGAGTAATGGTGTTCTAAATACAGATGGAATATAAAGCAGAGTCCTGATTTACTTAAATTCCAAAGGGGTAGCCGTGTTAGTCTATTGTAGAAAGACAACAGAGTCCTGTGGCACTTTTAAAGACTAACAGTTTTATTTATCGCATGAGCTTTCGTGGGAGAAAATCCCACTTCGTCAGACGCTTTGAAGATAGGAAAGTTACAGAGTGGTAGGAAATTAAATGCAGGGGAGTGTATGACATAGCATCAGGCCAGGCTGTAACAGCAAATCAAAATAGGTGTTAGGATTCAAACACTGGGGAACAGCACATAGAGGGGGGAGGGTGAGGTCAAATCACTTGTTGTAATGAGAGAAAAATCCATAGTCCCTGTTTAACCCCAAGACAACTGAGTCAAATTTGCATATAAGTTCGAGTT